>VZSE01010647.1:560493-573048 GCA_013398275.1 Promerops cafer | reverse complement strand
AAAAAAAAAAAAAAAAAAAAAAGGTAAATTCCATAGACTTTTTTTGTACTTGATACAGCCTTGCCAAAATTGGTTTTGGTTAGAATCAGAAACATCCATTTAGTCATTATCCAGGACAGTGTTCCCAAAAGCACTGAGACAGCTTTACTGACATCTCAGTATTTTGCTTTTCACTGTGCCCTTAGCCACTTAAAATGCTACAGGCTATCAGTACTGATGCTGCAAAATGTAAAAATGGGAAATGGGCCCGCCTTCTAACCTCTCAGGCCACAGTCAATGGCTGAGCTGACATTTACATTTCCAGATAATCAACATCCCCCTATCCCCAGACAAACAGCCTTGTGAGAAAGATGTTTTAACACTCAGACAGAAAGCACAGAATTTGAGTAGAAGGCTATTTCTCAGTGTCCTGTACTCCCCTTGGAAACTCTCTCTACCCAGTAACCACCAACAAGTAGACCCATACCCTACAAAGTAATGCACCTGTTCCTACATTCCTGAATAAGCAAGCAAAAAAATTCAAGATCTCACAGGTTAGAAAGAAAAAAACCTAGCCTCTAATGTATGCAAACTGCATCCCTCAATGCATATTTTTAGGTGTATACTGATTGACTTGTCTCAGTGTTTAAAATTAAGATGCTTTTAGGCAGCCAGGTCTCTTTCAAGAGCTACTGATGATGATATTATTAACCTTTGGTATTGAAATTTTGTTAGTAGCACCTGATTTATCTTAGTGAACAGCACTACCATTTCATCCTTAGCTCTGGACTGTGAAAGTCTACAGCTTTGAGGTTTTCATTTGTTTTGTTTTTTCAGAAGGTGCCAATAGAAGCAAACTACCCATCAAACTGATATGTATACAGACTGTCGCATGAGAGACTCATTACAATTTTACCTCTCTTTTAAAAGGTATGTTTTTTAAAGGTAGATTTTTTTAAAAAATTAGATGTTTTAATTATTTCTAGATTCAAATAGAATCAATTGAGCAGACAAATAATTACTCCTCCTCCTGTCTTCAACTCCCTTGAAAGGTTCACAGAATGTATTTTTTCAATAAAAAGCTGGGATTGCATCTGTCATTAAGATTTAATTGTTGTCTTCAGTTAGGAGTTTGTATTCTATTACCAACTGTCAGAGGTGGGGCAGTTATCTCCTATTAATTGGCCACCTGATAAAACCAGGTGGGCCAGTTTTCTTTATGTTTTCCACAACCAATCCTCCCTCAAGGAGATATCTTTGGTTAATGGGCCACTGAGTTTCATTGTGAGATGCTCCGCCCAGGGGGAGGAGCCAAGCATTCCTACCTGTATAAAATCTGAAATCTGGAGCACTGCAGCCAGCCTTCTCCCATTGGATTCCCAGAGGAAGACCAGGCCCATCTACACCACCACTGCACCTCCAGAGGGAACCTACATCCTTCTACAGGATCACTGCTTCAACAGAACCACATCCAGCAGGACTGCAGCCACCATTTCATCGGACTGTTACCAACACCCTGACTAAAAGGGTGGCAGGTGGTATTCTGACTCTGTCAGTGGTTTCTTTTCTTATAGTGTTTGTATTTTTGATTTTCCTGGTAAAGATCTGTTATTTCTGTTCCCCTATCTTTGCCTGAGCCTCTTAATTTCAAAATTTGGAGGGAGGGGGTTTACATTTTCCATTTCAAGGGAGGCTCCTGCCTTCCTTAGCAGATATCTGTGTTTTCAAACTGTGACAATTGTGATACAGCTTGTATTGATGTAAGGATTAGTTTTATTCAGATGTAATAATTACAAAGACATCCATATTAATCTTAGTTCAACATTGGATATAGGCATGCCTTGGCTCCCCATGAGATAAACAACTGAATCCTGTGTATTCTGGCTGAAGCAGTTCAGAAGGTCAATAATCAGGATTTCTCTGTCATTTAGGAATACAGCATTTCCTTCTTTGTTCAATTCACATTGTTGTAACTACTTCTGAGCAGGTGTTTAGAACACAAACATTATAGACAGTAAAATAAGGAGATGTTTGATTCTTGACTTGCAGTTGATAAGGCATTTTACAGGAACACATCTGACTTTTTACAAGTTTCCAGCAGCAGTAAACTTTATTCCTGCTGACAGCAGAAGCAATTGCTGTGTTCAGAATAAAACTGATTGGTTTAAAAGTTTAATTCTGTTTTCTTGTTTCATGTTTTATGCTCTAATGTTACATTTAAATCTGTTTCAGATAATCACTTCATAAAAAAACAATTCTCTGTATGTTACTGGGGTAAAAATACATATGAGTGAGTGCCAAATCATTGCAAGGTAAGAGAAAGTGGGGTTTATTTGAACTGGAAATAAGTCTTTAACTTCCTTATGTAGAGAAAAGTATTTTCATAGTGCAACTTTCACAATTTATTTTCAGTTTATAAGATCAGAAGAAAAAAAATTAAGGCAAATAATAAAAAAGCAAGAAATAAAACCATCATAACCATCTGCAGCAAGCAGGCACTTTGTTTATTGTGATCCAAGTATCTGCCCTCATGCCATGATTCTTGGGCCACATTTTGGAATAATATCAATAGTGGCAACTCAGCATACACAAGTCTGGAAAATATATGCAGACTGGGCACTTAACACTGTTACAACTATTCTGCTTTGTGACAGATGATCCAACTTAAGATGATCCAGCTACCAGCTGCCACTGCCCCAACAGGGCTCACTACCTCTGCTGAGTCAGCTGTATTTTATTTTGGATTTTGTTTGAAAGTGTTTGGGTCTCCTAAAGTTAAAATTTATGGCACTTTATTTCTGCTAGAAAAATTGCTGAGTCAATCTGTGCAACTGGCTGGCAGGTGAAAGGAGGGTGAGAGAAGAGCACAGAACTGTGTCAAACTGACTTTGGTAAGAGTGGAAGGCACCTTCATTTGACTCACATGGTGCTACTAGCTTCTTCCAGTAGATTTGCATCTTGTTATCTCTCCTGTTTCCTTCTTCATGCTACTGGCTTCATCTGGGAGGAATCACAAGATGCATTAAGTGCATATCAATGCTATAGGATATTTTGGCATTGTTATCAATTATTAAAGGAATACATAATTTAAAATGTAAATGAGTCCATGCCCAAAGATGCCTTGTCAACTGCAAGTAAACCATAAAACACATTGCATACTAATTCAACATTTCACTGGGACAGTAGTTTCAGCTGCTTTCATAGGTTCTCAGATTTTCTGGCCCAATCACCTCCTGTCCATCTGAGAAAGTCATTTGACTTTTCTAGCACCTCAACAAATAAATTTCACTCATTTTTTTTCCACATGTGTTAAATGTTGCATATGCCTCAGACTAAATAGCAATATTAGCACAAAACACAGGGTTCTGCTTTGTCTTAAAAATTACAAAATATAGTTATAATATGTGAATAATTGAGATATGTCTATGAGGCATCAGCAAGAGTGCAGAGAGCTATACAGACCTTTAGATTCAGTTTGTCACCACCTCAGCACACTGTTACTGTGCTGTCATTTGTTATTGCACCCTTCAGCCTTCCCTTTAGCCTTCAAATCTTTATGTTCCACTTGGCTATTCTAAAACTGCATTGGCAAACTCTGCATGTCTATTACAAAATAATAGCATTATAGTCTGATGCAGCAGTGTATGCCCAAAACCAAAATAAATTTTATTCAGTATTTCTTGACATATCAGGTGATAGGCTTCAGCACAGCTCCCCTAGTGCTCCCTCTTTGCTCTGCTCATCATGCTGCAATTTTCTGCCTACTAGGTACATTCATTGATTGATCAAGGCTTGCAAAAGTCCGAGTTCAATAGGACAGACAGGACCTCAGCAAAGGGTGCCTTCTGTTTTATGCCTGTCAGCAGTATGATGTAAATTCTATCATGAGACACGGAGACTACTCACAATCTCATAATTTTATTAAGCCATACCTCAGGTGGTCTTGCTAGACTGAGTAGATGACATATTTGCATGAGTAGTGAATGTTATCTACCTCATCTAAAATAATACTGAACAGGAAGCTTAACTAGAGAGAGATCTCTTCTGAACTCACAGATCATTTTCCAATCACATACTTACTTGCACCTAATGAGTTGGGAGAGAAATGAAGAAAGGTATGAGATCAATTAAAAAATAGTAACTCACTCTCCTGAAAACAAAATATACTTACAGAAATAACAATGTCAGTGCCAGTATTGGGGAAACAGCATGCTCTATGTAGCTTGTTAGTCTCTGAAGAATTATATTCTTCTGCTAGCTTTTTCAGGAAAATCTAATAAAACATTGATGAAATAGAAGAATAATTTTCTCTGCATGAAGATTAAGTGGGAACATGCATCTATATGATGAACAGTTTTTGCATTCATCTCATGTCTGCTCAGGAACTGCAGGAATCATTGGGAAATATTTCTAAACCGGTGTGCATCTGAAGTAGTAGATGTCAACTCGAGTCCTACAAGAAGTGACAGTCAATACCAGCTTGTTGCCAGCTATGTCTGCAACAACCTATAAAGCTTGACACAGCTAGGCAGTCTTGTGCTAGGACTAAATCTTATTGTTTTAGAAGAAATAAAAGGGAAGACAATTATTACGAAGATGTATCAAAATGCATAATTACACACAAGCCTGTGTGCTGGTACCTGTCAGAACCTTCAGAGAGAACTGAGGTTCTGACAAAGAGTATTAGAGTTTAGGAGTAAGGGTAGATGCCTTAGGAACTGGAGTAACTCAGCTGAGTGAATTCTACAGAGTATTTACCATCTGTTGGTGATGACTCAAGGTAAAAAAACCACAGATGGATCTTGATCCCAATTTTCGTCCTTTTTTTTTTTTTTTGCCTGAACTGTTCTAAACTTCTGAGAGGATTAAGATTTTGTGTCATTTTGGAGGAATGCATTTTTATAGGGAGTATCTCCTAGTTTGTACTTATACAGAGCTAATTTTCAAACTATTTACAGTAATAAATGATGCCATGAGTTTCAGCTTTAAGGCTAAGTAATCTTCTTGGAAAAACTTCCAGTCTTTTTGTAATGCATTCTGAAATTCTCTCTGCCATTTATTGAGGGATAGATTATTCAACTTCCTCCCTCACACATATATTATGTGGTGAATGGGATTTACAACAGCCAGCCTGCTCAGCAGGGAGACTCCTGAATTAGCCAAGACATTTAACCAAAAAAAAAAAAAAAAAAAAGACTTATATATCTCCTGAAGTCTTAAAACCTTGTCAGAATTTTCTCTATTGAATGCAGTTCACATCCTTAAAAGGTCTACAGGACTGTGATAACCAAGCAATCACTTTGAATACAGAGAACGGGCTCAATCTTTTCTTCAAAATAAAAACAACTCCTCCAAGTTGAATTACTGTCTCTTTTTATTGTTTAAGATACATGTAGGGTAAGCTAATAGTAAAAAAAAAAATCACATTAAAAGGAAGACACAGGCATTTTTTACCTCATTTGGCCACTTACCCAGTGAAAGCCATTGAGGTCACTCTTGGGCACTAAACTCAGGTTTGCAAAGAAACCACCTTTGAGCACCCTCATTGGGGTCCCCAGGAGAATTCAGTGTATCTGGGGGATCGATATCAATGGCCTTAAAGCAGGATAAATCATAAAATACTCCTCTTAGTCCAGGGAGTAAATATTCAAGCAAATGTGTTATTAGTGTGATCTGCCTAAGCAGCATGACCAGGGAAAACTGAAGCACTTCATGTCTTGTGGGTGAAGTGGGGTCCTTGTGGATTCCTTTACAGGACAGTCTCTATTGCACTGTAGGCACCTTCCCTGTAGCAGTTCCTAAGGGAAATAATGAATGTTACTGGAAAACAGGACTTGGAACTCTCATAGTGAACTTAGTAATAGCTTGACTACTTCCAAAGCTACCTACAACCAAACAGTGTTTTTGCCCAAGCCTCAAGTGCAATCAGGAAAGCCAGAGGGGAGAGGGGGCTGCCCAGCCCTGACCCGCTCAGCACAGAGCAGGCAGGCTGGATGTGTGGCAGCTAAGCACTGTTCTGAGTTCAGGTTTAACACCCTTTCCAATACAAGGCTTTAAATTGAAGGTGATGTAAAACCCAGATTCTGAGGCTTAATTCAACTAGCTCTCTTCCCCTTTATTATAGGTAGCTCATGAAGTTTTAGATTGCCTTTCAATCTTTGTCATCTGTTGATCTATGTTCAGAAACTTACTAGCCTATAAAGGCAGCAGAGGTTCTATTGATTCTTTACTTTTAGTTTTGTTTCACGTATGCTGGAAATTTGTTAAATGGAAGTCTAAGTTGAGCAAACATGAAACCTTCCTCTGACACAGTTCATTTACTTGTCTTCAATTAGTTAAAGGGCAGAACTTTACAGAGTGTTTTGTGCATGTGGACTAGCTTTAACTAGAAATAATAAAATTTAGTATTACTAATTAACTTCATTTGGAAAGAATGCTTTCTGTAATTTCAGTGGTTTACAGCATTACTTTCTCAACTACAGGTCCCAGCATACTTGGTCAATTGCACTGCTTGTGTTCAATAGGAAGTGAGGAAGTTTTCCCCCTTTCCTGAATCCCACTCAAAATAACTAATGAACTATTTTGTGTGGAAGATGACCTACATAACTGAAAAGCTGAAGTATCATTGCCCCGCATCTTGAAGAGCAAAAATAACAAAAATGCCTTTGTGGATTTGATCCAACAATCTGTACTCTCCACCCTGATAATGGTACAAAGAGCAATGCATTTAGAAAGCCCAAATTAAAATTAATTCCGTTTTCAGTTTATGTGCTACCATTAAATGTACATTATTACCTTAATACAAACTGGAAGGGGTGTGATTTTTCAGTAGTGGCAGCCTCTGTTTACTAACATAATTTGTTCAAGAGTTATAGGAGTAGGAAGGTAGAACCTATAAATTCCAGACCATGCTGCCCACATGAACTGAAGAGAACTGCTAAAACAGAAATATATGGCTGAAGGCCAGATTTTTATGGCTGAGGCTTTCTACTGCTTATGGCACCGATTTTTAGGCATATCACTTGATGTGCTTCTGCTGATGTAACTGCAGTGATTCAACAAAGTACTGCTAATTTTAAATTGCAGAAAATGATACTCTGTCCTCATTTATTACTTTTCAACTGCAAATACACAGAGTTTATATCATACAATCCTCCTTAATGTGTTAGCAAGAGGTATAAGAAGGTAGGTACAGAAAGAACACTTTTTTATTAAAGTCGCTGAACACCAGAAGCTTGCTTTGACTTACTCAGTACCTCTGTAAATCTGGTCTTGTGTGATTAGCTGCAGTAATACTGCTGAGAATAAAGCCTCACATTTTGTGTCTCTCACTGTTGTGGCTTAGCCAACAGTCATTCCTTCCTGTGACAAGGAACAAAGCCCAGTGCTTGTGGATAGCAACGTCACAACATCTTCTTCACAAAGAAGGGTTTTGTTGTGGATCAAAGAGTTAACCTGTAATATCTAAGAATTAGCAAAGGATCAGATGGCTTAGTAGATAAATGTGTCTTCCTTCTTGGACTAAGTAATTCTGGCTTTACAATGCATTATACATGGCTGCAGTCAAAAGTACAACAAGGTGTTAAGAACATTTCTGTAAGCTCTTTAAATGTACAAAGGGTTTCAAAATAAAGGAAATAGTACAACTTCTAAGCCATCTTCTCCAGGTTTCTTTTGAAGGAGAGAAGAAAATGACAGTACTTTCCCTATGGGGAACTTCCATGTCAAAGTAAGAAAAGTGTCTATTCGTAGCCCAGAGTGCCTTTTGTATTATTATTATTTGAATCCTTATCTTTGTCCTTTGGAATGCTGCATCTTTAGAGGACATAGAAAAACTATGTTAGATATGGATTTACAAAATTTATATAAAATACCACAAGGTGAAATGATTTCACAGGAAATGTCTCTTGTGACATTTTTGCCATGAGACTTTAAGTAAAGCAATCTTACTCCTGGCCTTATCAGGAAGATGGGAAAACAGTATCAACCTCCAAAAGGTTAAGGAAGTAGTACAAAAGCATGACTGGGACTCACAAATGTATCTTCACATTACAGATTTATCTTGGAAAGGTTCTAGCATGAGTTATACATTGTCTTCAAATCTTACATTCACACCGATAGAAACAACCCAACTTACAGAAGCATCACACACTAACCTCTTCCACTTTAGGAAGAAGGAAATATGTTGCTAACCTTTATGTAAATCTCTTTTATCTATTTTTTTAAGTGCAAAATACAGTGGCAGAGGAAAACACAGTATTTTTCCCAAAACCGTGAAAAAGAGGAAGACAAAGTGTTTTTTTCCCTTTAACCAAGCATTTATATTTTGATGTATTTTCCACTTAGAGAGTGTTGAGCTTAGCAAAGCTGTAATGTACAATGTCAAAAAGCTCAGCCACAGGTTATAGAGATTCTCTGCAGTGATAGTACAGGAATGATTTCTAAAGTGTGTAGTGAGAGCACTGCCATTGTCTTGACCCTTTTTCTATGTCTGCTGAACAACTATATATTATGCATAGAATTCTCTCCAGCTTCCTGAACTATGTCTAGTCTTTATACATATTGAGAGATGGAGAGGAAATCCCACAATAGGAACACAGAGAAAAGAAATTTGCATGTATATTATTTTAAAACCATTTCAGCTTGACCTTCCATGAAGAATGGCTTAAAGGATGAATGCTTTAACTGTGAATGCAAAGGTTAATTGTCTTTATTGAGTATTGCTGAGAGGACCCTAGTAAACCGTGAAGGTTTCTTGGAGGGACATACTAAAGAAGGATAGGAGAGAGAAGGTTTTGCATTAAAAAGACAAATCCCTTAATACACACACTAAGATGTCCATGTCCCAAGCAGAAGACTTTCATAAATGAAACAGACTTTCATAAGAGGTTGTTGAGTGTTATAGAGTACTACACTTTCTATTACAGAGTGACTGACTTTAAACAGAAATAAAACCACCTACCTAAACTCATCAAAAGTCCTCCCATAACACACCAAGCACATTAACTTCCCTGGCTCCTTCTATTAAAACATAAACAAATAAAAAATTACAGAATTCCTCACGGTATTAGATCTCCTGTTGACTTAAATACTGAAGTGATTTACATGTTTAAGACCACAAAAGTACCCCTTGTTTAAATTTTTGTGGCTTCCTTTTTTGAATTTATCAGATATTTTACAAACTACATTAATTGCATTGGACTACTATTGTCACAAAACCTCTTCCGTGACCAGTTTCCTGCTATGTTATGTCAGTAGTTTTATATCACCAGGAAATGTAAAACTGTAAACAGACTATAAATATTCTCTCATGAGCTGAATAAAAAAATTCAGCTAATATTTACAAGATGATTCAGAAATAAAATGTTTAATTCTTTTGCATATTAAAAGTGGCAATTTCAAGACACTTAAGCACACTATTAATCAAACATCTTGGGATTGTAATGAAGAATTCTCACTGAACCAGTGCCTTCAAGTAACAAATGGCTTCCATGATGGTTTTTAATCCATCATATTAATAATCTCACTGTTATCATACATTCAATTACACACCAACTTTCTTCCAGAGAAGTATCAGTGGTTTACACACTGAAGGAATACTATCTCCCTCTAAGACTGTACACAAATTGTGGTTGCTAAACAAACATAAGAGAAACAGTCATGATACACATTAGAGGAATTATACGTCAAATGAATGAGCAAATGTGAAGGACAAAATCTGTAATAATCTATCCAATGTTAATGCAAATCACAAGTCAACAGGATCCAGCAAACACAAATGCCTCCTAACTCTTCTTTGCAAATGACGCTCAGACAATTTCAAGCAATAACATGCCTCAACATATTTTACAAATACACTAAATGCAAAATAAGTTAATTAATCATCTTTTATATACGTACACAAACTACAGTCCTATAAAATTCATAATACTCATACAACCACACAGTTTAATGTATGTTCAAAATGTAGGTATAGACTTGCATATACATTAGGTAACAGAAAGCCCTTCACAACACTAAACCCAAGACTACAGTGCAACTATGACAGAATTATTTCATTTGTGTACTACTCCTTTAAAACAAAAACCCCCAGGCTTGTGAGTTAAAAAGTCAGAGGGAAGTTCTTGTATGCATCTGAGAGAGATGAGGCAGATCAAAGGAGAACCAGAACAGCTCAAAACCTCTGGAAGAGCAGTCTCTGTTTTCCATACTGATTACTTTCTTCAGGGTTTCATGCCTGGACTAGTACGGGGAAGCGCACATCGTCATTAGCAGGTGTTGCACACATGATACTTGTTAAGCTTTTCACAAAATCACCTTTCAAAATGTCTATTATCAACATAAATAATTCAGAATTCATTACAATCAGTGCAATAAATAACACAGAGATTTTGAATTTGCATTTAGTGCCTGATTTGAGGTGTATAGAAGCTTTATATATAACATAGTATACGTTTTCAGTGTCATTATTACTATTTTCTTTAGAGCCAACACATTTGATTCTTATTAGTAGGGAAGTTGTCGCTATTTTTTGTGTTTACTGGCATATATTTGTCATAGTGGAGGAAACCTAGTATCAAGAAAGAGAGTGTCCAGCTTGTTTCCAAAATTCTTGGCAAGCTCTGCTGCAACAAGCTGCTACCATATTTGACATTCTTGACATGAGCCCTCCATGCAGTGTGGGGTGGGAGAGAGTTCCCTCGACACCTCAGGACCTCTGGCTGCCTGCTATCTATGTGCCCTGACTGGCTCTTTGGCCTGGCACGGAGCTGTGTCAGCCCGGGGAAAAGGAGTGGAGCACGTCACTCCTCCGGAAACCACCCAGAAACTGAAGACAGCTTTCACGACTTGGAGCAGTACGGGAGATGCTCTTTACTATGCCCAGTTACAGCAAGGTCACCAGCTGGGAGCTTCCTAGACCCCCAAGAGCTTTGCCCTTCACCTTGTATTCCTGCTGGTGGGAGAGTGGCTAGACGGCTCGCACTGGGAGGAAAGCCCAGCTTGCTGGAGGGCGGTGTAGAGCCGCTTCGCCCCGCGGCTGGGCGCGCCCAGCGCTGCCGGCGGGNGCCCGCACCACCCCCTGCCGGCCGCAGGGGCCGGCTCCCGCTCCGGCGGCGTCCTGCCGGCGCCTGGGATCTCTTCCCAGCGGCCGCACATCAATGAAACACCCGGGAAAGCCAGGAAGTGCATCGTGCCAAAGCGGCTGGTCCCAGACAGCTGCCCAGACCCTAACAGCATCTGCAGAAATGCCTCCTTTGGAAGCTCTTCTCATCCTTATGAGCGGAAGAGGTAGGGAGGAGACGATGAAAGTGCCGACGCTTACTTTTCAGCTGCTTCTTTGCTCAAGGTCGCTCAGCCTGTACACGCTGCAACACGAGTCCTAACTGCAGCGCAGATAGCTACGGGATAACTTGAAACCCCCTGCTCTTCAGCCCAAGCTGGATGCCGTGCTCACAGTGGGACGTGCCTCAGGCTTTATGGACTACTCATGCCAAGTGCTGCCCTCTTGTAGCATAAACATATTTTTTTTTAAAGACCTTTTAAAAACAATCCGGTACAATAAAACTTTTCGCCCCCTTAATCGGAACACTCGTCTTTTACCTTTCCTGCACCAGCTGTCTCCTGTGAATCCTCTGAAGGCTGAGGCAGGAGGGAGAGGACTCCCCGGCAGCCCAGGCAAGCAGCGTTTGCGGCGGGGAAGCCCTGGAAGCGCTGTGAGGATCAGCGGTTCTCAAGCAAATCGTTTTATCGTCTTTCCTCTCCTGCGCTTCCGTCACCTCAAATACTCAAACAGCGCTACAGTCCTGGGGTGCCTTTCCCTGGGGAGATTAGTAGCAGTTCCGAGCTCCCGACTGAGGAGGGGGGGTGAATACATTTATTCAGTACTTTCAGATCTGGTTTATAGGAAGAGGAAAGGAGCCCCCAGCAGCACTTCGGCGCTCGCCAGTTTACCTTCCCAGAGGCGAGCCCTTCTCCGCGGCCGCGGGGAAGCCGACGCCCCGAGGGGGTGTCCCGCGGATGGCCGGGCATGAGGCAGCGAAGGAAGGCTATCTTCCCCTGCCTCTCGCATCACTTCTTTAGCGCTACCTCCGCCGCCACCGCGGCGCGGTGTATGTGTGTCCCGCCCCGCCGGCTTGGCCGCCGTTCCCCTCCGTTCAGCGGCCCCGCTGAGCTCACCCCTTGCGCCCGGTCCCTCTCTGCTGCCTTTCTGAGCCAGCCACCCTCTTCACCGCGTATAGATTGACGGAGAGATTTATATTATTAGCATTAGTATGATGATGAGATGATGATGATGATTTGAGCCAAATCCCGCTCGGGGCCGGGGGGGGAGGGTTGGCAGCAGGTGTAGGAAGGCTCCATCTCCGCAAAGGAGCATGCTCAACGCTCTCAGGCATGCTCCTTCAGCGGGGAGGGAGCAAAAGCTGGGCCGGGGGGCGCGGGGGGAGCAGAATCTTCCCAGCTCGCACCGTCCTAATGCAAAGTTTGATGGTACCAGCGGCCCCCGGGCCGCGGCCCGGCATCCCACCGCCGCTGCCTCAGCTTCGCTCGGCTGGGGGAACCGGACACCGCGCTGGG
>VZSE01010647.1:500366-560090 GCA_013398275.1 Promerops cafer | reverse complement strand
TCCAGCCCAAACTCAGCCTTGTCCTCCAAACCCTGGCAGCTCCCCTCAGTCTCATTCTCCGCGATCACGCCTCCACCGGTTAAAATAAATAAATAAATAAAATATTTCACTTTTTTTTAGAAAAAATAACTCCCTTAAGGATTAAAGCGACAGGTGATCCTTCCCTGGTGAAAGAGATTCGCGTCCTCTGGCAATGAAAGGGGACAGCAAAAAAGAAAAAAAAAATCCACTCAGTTTAAAGATTATTTTTTTTCTTCTGCAATAAGCTCAGAAACCGGCGAATCGCTGTATCCCGAGAAAAAAAAAAAAAAAAAAATCCTTCTTCCCTGGACAGCATCATGCAGCAAATTTCAAGCAAATGTGTTCAAACTGAAGAGAACAGTCTATGATAAAAGCCTTTCTCCGTCATGCTACCAGAGTAGTCTGGTAGCTAATTTAGCACCCTGTGAGCGCAAGACATTAGCGATGAACAATTTCGCTGGCAAGATAACAAAATCCCCAAGTCCTGCATAGGCTCAAAAATTGTTTTGCAGCTAAAGATAGTCTATCAGTAATACTAACAGTAATGTATATAAACACACATATATATAATAAAATAAAGTCTGTAGGGTATGGTCTTCTTTGAAGGTTATGCTGGAAGAGTTGGGAGGAAAACAGGAGGTGGATCTCTTGCAGAAGAGAAGGGAGAGAGAGGCAGAGATTTCCCTCTCCGTCCCTGTTTTACTGTCCTTCACCGCCAGGTGACTGACTTCCCTCCTCTCGGCTGGCGCGGGGGGATTTCTCCGGCTCTGGAACAGCAGCGTTTCCTCCCCGAGCAGCC
Organism: Promerops cafer; assembly: GCA_013398275.1. Classification (NCBI taxonomy): domain Eukaryota; kingdom Metazoa; phylum Chordata; class Aves; order Passeriformes; family Nectariniidae; genus Promerops; species Promerops cafer. The sequence continues at coordinate 559,270 of VZSE01010647.1, read as the reverse complement.
CCGGCTCTCAGCGCCGCCCTCCCAGCTCCCCGCGGCCCCTCCGCCTCCCCCGGCCGCTGCCACACGATCCCAAGGGCTCCTCTCGCTGGTCCCCGGGCGCTTGAATAGCAGACACAGTGGCCAGTTTAAAAGCCAGTATTTGCTTTGTATCTGTTTCGTAGCTGCTTTGCATGATACTCATGTATCGTTCCGTATAAAATTGAATATATATATTTATATCTGCAGGTGTGTCTAAATTAATAAGGTGGTGTGGAACTTCTCAATCTTTGGCTTGTAGTGCGCAGTTTTTTTGCAGCTGTTGAGTAAATCATTGATGGGCTGCAGCTGTGATGGAGCAGCCTTTCTGATGGCACATGGATTAAGTCTGAGACTCTCTCAGGGTGTTACTTTTACTGATTCCCTTTTCCAAAGGCTTCACTGTCTTCTAATTCTCAGATCACTCCAAAGAGAACCAAAATTAGACTTAAAAATTCATATTCCTCCCCACCAAGATTTTATCACAGTCCTTTTTCATAAATTTGTCACTTGCAGTTTTGGAGAAGATTTTTGTGATTTTTGGCTTCCTGCTATCAGTCTTTTGGGGACCTTATTTATGAACTCCATTAATGGCAAATTCAGAATTATCACTTTTCAGTACTATCAGTTGCTTTATACACTGCTTTAAATATGATTAATACTCCTGATAATTTGATTTAAGTAGACAGACCTAATAGACCAAAGTGTACACTCTGTTTCCAGTTCAATATAGATTTGTTTGCAGCTTCCACCACTTCAAGGTTAGTCTAAGCTTAAGCCCTGGGTGATGGTCAGTAATAGCTATTTCTGAAGACTGGATATAGCCATCATTTTCTGGACAACTACAGATGCGAGGCAGATGCAGGAGAATGACATTTCTCCTCTTTGCACAAATTGTACATGACTTCCAGTTTCATTGTGAATGCATTGTAAATATCATTATCATTGATCTAGAATCGCATTTCATAAAGATTGAACACTTGGTCTGGCATTCCCGTGTAAACCAAAATGCCCATGTCCAAATAAAAGATTGCCAAAGTGGGCACTAAAGCCACTGTAGGACCTATATAAAATTAGGAGTGTTTTCACCTAAAAGAAAAATACCACTGTATTCACCCAGCCCCCAAAATAAGAAACCTAGAGAAGCCTCTGTAAGCATGCTAGAGAAATACATTGCTGAGAAGACAATTCAAAGTCTCTCAAAATGTGTCAATAACCAGGATGGGGAGAGGAAAGGACTGCTCCAGTGTGTGAAACCAACCAGGGGACGCATCATGAGAGCACCTTGGCACCCTGGCTGGGGCCACTGGGTAACCAGAAGTCTCCTGAGCCTCTCCCTAAATCCATGCCTGTTTGCATGGCACTTAACAGATCAACAAGTAGCTGCACAAAATGCAACTTTATAAAAACAGATGACAAAAGACCTGCAGCACCTTGATCTTCTGCTGACATGTTGCTCCTACACTATAGAATTCCTTGGATCTGGCACTCCTCAATTTATTTTGATATTGGCACAAAATCTGTGGCAATGTGATACATTTGAGAATCCTCTGCTGAATTTGGCTGATGTTGATCGAGTTCAGGGAGGAGACAAGAAAATTGACAGAGCATTCATGAAAGCCTAACTTCCTTAGTAAACAAGACAAAAGAAATTGATTTTGACAGTCCTTCGAATAATACTTTAAATTATGTTTCACTCCTCATAGTTAATATAGCCTAACAAGCGACTTTAAAAATTCGGGTTTATTGCTACTAACGCAGGCACGCCAAACTTGATTATTACCAAACTTCTAGTTCCTTCAGATGTCTTAGTTTTTTATCTTGTGTATAATCTGTAAGGCATTTGCTTTCTCATGGCAGGGCTGGCATTTTCATCCTCCGTATTCAAGCATGGCCCTGTGTCTTAGTTGTTGCACATGGTGTGGAATTATTATTTTCATTAAAGAATGCTTTCTGTTTAATTCAACACTGTTAACAACTGTGTTTGGTGCAAGTGTCAACACAAAATTTTGCAAATTTAATTATAGGAAAAACTGAAACAAAGCCAAAAGGCTAGATCCAAAAAGGAATGAGAAAATCTTTAAGCAAATCCAAACCTGAGCTCTGAAAATGATGCCTGAACCTCGTGCAGATGAGTGTCTGGAAGAAAAAACTCGAAGAAAGCAGCAGTCTGCAAACTCACCAAGCAGTGACTTTGACCCTTGATTCAGCAGGTCAACATGTGGTAGACCAGTGAAGGAATTATGTTATTTTGTGTAAATCCAGCTACCTTAGCTACTATTTCACTTCTTTTCCTGCATTCATCTGATAATTTTTCCGGGTTTGGAGTTTTTTTCCTGCTAATAAGCCACTGTGAAAATGTCATTCACTGCCTAGTCCTATGGCTTTCCTGTTCCCCAGCCTTTCTGGTAAGGAAGGCATTCCTGGTAAGCATAATTAAATATTATAAATGCAATATAATTAAAGATTGTGTTGTCCAGGTATAATTTAAGGGTGTATGGCAGGAGAGTCCTTGAAGAATAAGCATCCTTATAAACAGAGTGCTTAACTTCGAAATACTAGACTTAGGTTAAGGTCAAGTGTAGGTTGTTTTTTGGTGTTATTCTTCTAGACTGGTATTTTTTTTCTTTTAATTAGGCTAGAAAGACTTGCTTTCTCCTGATTCGTGTTATACATTTTTAGCAGAGCCAATGTGAAATACAAGAGCAGGACAGAGAATATATGGAGGACTTCACAATGGTCTCTCAGATCATAGCAGCATTTTACCCAATAAGGAAAAGCTGCCTCCTAAACTTAAAATAATTAAATTCTGCAGTCATTTAAGACTGCATGCAAACAACAGGGGAGCATATTGTCCTAAAAATGGAAAAGCATTTTTATAATCATAAGGTGTTAGCAAGCTAAGGTAGAGATTGCAGCCAACTCTCCCTGTGGTACATCCAAACACTGAGCAAGTGCAGTCCAAATCTGTGCAGGGAGCAGTGAGAAGGTATGGCTTTTTAGCAAGGACTCATGCTTTTTTAAACAGGCACAATAGTTTCAGGACTAGATAGCTATCACGATTTCTTTCTCTTTCCGGAGATGGAGAGATGAGCGCCATGATGTCCCAAACAACACGGCACAGAGTGCTTTGTCTTCTCATCAGAACTTCTATCTCATCACTGGGAGACACTTTATCTCAAATAGAGGGTTTTCCAAGACAGGGTTGCCTAGAAGATCGTCTTGTGTCTGTTTGTCTTCTCCGAGTACGGATAACTTACTGGGTTCCTTAAAGCTCTTGGGTAGCCCATGCTGGAAGATAAACATCACTTCTTTTGAAAAGGTGTGAATCATCTTGGGGAGTGACTGTGTCCTTCTGACTGCACAGAGATCCTTAGATGACTGAGTCTGGAACCACTTACTCAGTAACTTAATACAAATACAATTGAACTAAAGCCAGAGTTGCACATATGCATATTTGAAAAAAGAAGTTGTAAATAATTATGAAACCATGGAAAATGATGGAATCTATCACAGTGAAACCACAGGTGTTGGTGTTACTCATTTCTCATCCTTTTAAAACAGAGAGGATAATTTTCCTAATGTACTGGTAGTAAGAATGGAAGACTAATTCAAGACCTAATACAACTATTTTGATACATTTCAAATGTATTTTCCATTTTAAAGAAACCAAAACCCACCAAAACTCCTAAACCCATAAACTCATCATTTCAGGCTAGGAATATATATTCAGCATCAAATATGAGAACAGATGAGTAGCAATACGGTTCTTAAACATAATGACTAAACTTTTCCCAAGTTATAAGGGAAATCTTAATATCTGAAAATGCTTTTTTATGCTATTCCACAATGTATAACTTTTTTTTTTTTTTAATAATGAATGTCGGGCTAACAAAGGTATATGTATGTTACGTTGTAGTTTCCTCTCAGGAAGAGTATTTGGAGTTACATGAAACAATTGGGCTGAAGGTACCAAACTGTCTTCCATGATTCAGAACCCATCTCAAGCCAGAAGGAATAACTTTCTCTGGCCTACCAAAGGCTGCAAAAGGACCTATAAACCGTTGCTATGCCCTGGGGCTTAAGAGAGATAAGAATAAAGAAGAACTCTAACACTAGAATAGGTGAAACAGAGCAGAGAACAAATAAATGTTTCCCATTAGCTGTTATGTTCAGCATTATCATGTGAGCAAATAAATGTGTTGGTAACAAAAAGGTCTACTCTTCCATTCACTGCAGAAATACTTCTATGTTGAGTAAAAAATGATATATTTAAAGATACATTGTGATTGATGGTCTGAGTTTGCATTGAATTGGAATTATTGTGATCATGGATACAAATGAATATAGTGCCAGCATTATACCGGATGTTGCTTTACAACTTGAGAGATATGTAGCTTTTTCAAGGCCACCCTTCTTCACCATCCTGGAATACTTTACAGATATTTGAAATGTATGAATGAGATCTGGAGGCAGATAGGAAAGATGGAGAAATAAAGGCAATATTTAGATCAAATTAATAACAAAAAAGCCTTAAGTAATTTTACTTGAATTAGGCTGGGAAAGGTCAGGCGTTTCCTTCCCAAAACTTTTTTGCTTGCCTTTCTCACCATTCCACCCAATGCAAATAACTCTTCCCCTTTTTCTCCATCTCTGTGGCGTTTCTTTCTCTTTTTCCAAAGTCTCCACCACTATCTTCACATGTTAAACAAAGTTACATGAGAAGACTCCAGTATAAGGCCTTTTTATAAGCTGATACAGGGTAACTTAACTTTTTAATATGACTATTTTAGATTATGTTCACTCTTAGGAGTTGATATTCAAATACTGTCTATCAAACCTACAGTTCCCTGATGCATTAGAAATTGTACAGGAAAGATAGTACTTGTTGGAACAATTCATTATAATGCCTAGTTTACCAATTAAATTAACACACAATAAGCAATATGATATTCAGAGAAAATGTAAGATGATGACATTAATTTTTTTTTTTTTTTTTACTAAGGACAAAAATAAGGTAATCTTTTTCATGAAAAGGTGCATTTTCTAGCAAATTGCTCCCAGAAATCAAATTTATGCATAGAATAATCCAACCGAGGAATGACACAGTTAGAACTGCTTTTGCTCTGACAATGACCTGCTCTGTGACCTTATGCAATTTGATAACTCATGTTCCTTGTTTCATCCGTTTCCACAATTGTTAGATGAAGGAATTTATATTTATCCATCTGTGTAAGTTTATGAATTAAACATAATTCATACTTCTGCAAAGTATTATCACAAAGTAATCCAAATTGCAGCACAACAGTTTGGGTATTCAAGAAAGAATGTTCACACTTCCAGAACAACAAAGCACAATATTTCTGCATCTCAGATAATTTCAGATATTCTAATAATGTGTAATCCATTTGCATATTTTTAATGCATACAGATTCCTGAAAAGCTAGACTTCCTAGCAAAATTATTCACTGACCTCTAGCAAGCAAAGTGGGCACTTTAATGAGTAAATATGCAAATACATAATTAGGCTGAAAAATCTGTAAACCTTTAGCTATAATAAAAATAAATGTTGTGAATCAGAAAAAAAAAAATCCCACTTCATATAGGAAAAAACATTGGTATTCCAGAGCACTGGTTAGAGAAGCTGGACATTTCCATAGGAAAGAAATAGTTTCAGAGTAGGTTCAGTTTAATCAGGAGGCAAGTGCTTTTTGCAACAATGGTATTTAGACTGTAAGCTCTTGAGGACAGAGACCTTTTCTTTTTAATATCTGAAAGGTGCCATGCAAAGATACAAGTATACATTAATATTTAATACACAAATATTAATAATATTTCTGAGTGAGGAGCATAATTTCACAAAATCATGTTACTTTACAGCTCTGAATGTCAACATAACAGTGTTATGATGTTAACTAGAGCTATTTCAGAGTAATACCAAGAAATACCCGGGTGCTGTGTGTTGGCAATCTGTACGTATTTGTAAGTCAGATTTCTGAGGGTGAGGGATTTGTGTGGTTTGAGATGCTGCATGTTTATATGTGTGCACGGACATCTCTCTGAGCCCCATTAGCAACCTTTGAACGTAATGACCAACTTCAAACTGCATTAATTGAAGTCGTAAATAGATCCTCCCACCTATTCCTAAAAGCAAACAGCTTGAAACAGGAGAGAACAAAGACTGTGCTAATGCCTTCACAGAAAGGACAACTGCAGGCTGAAGTCAGTGTACTTTAGTAGGTATCCAGAAATCTGCAGGAAAACAGTAAGAAGCATAAATATGCAGCTATCAGACATGAGAGCAGATGCTACTCAGTCAAACTTGGTGCCCCTTACTTACCTCTTCAAGTACAAAATAGGGTGCACAACAACAACAAAAAGTGTTCTATTCATCTAAGAGAGCATTAAAAAAAAATTTAAATGTAGAAACACAGCATTACATCTGGTCAAAGTTATCCTGCATTTAGGGAAATACTTAAGTGCAGAAGCAGCCGTGCATAACTGGCACAATGCACCACTTCTTGGAAGACAATATCTCTAAGGAAAAACAGTTCATCATGGAGGCTGCAGCCATCCCTTTCAATGCATAAATTATTCCTCTTTTCAGTGCTGTGCATATCTGAGGGCATAATCAAGTCAGTGCTGGAGGGAGATACTTTTTGTTCTAAGAAATGAAGTCTGGAAAGAAGCCATTTTGCTTAATCTCTGTGAGGCATTACTCTTAAATTTCATGAGGAAATTCTCTGCAGTCTCACCATTCCTCCCAAGCTCATCCACCCACCAAGAATTTCTTGAACACCTTAAGAGAGATGAAGGTTGCCATACCCATCTCCATTGCTTCTAAATGTTTAGTAAACCTGCAATAAAAATGGCTGAGTGGTTCTAAAGGGTTTTTTTAGTTCACTGTGGGGTCTGTTTCCTCAAACCCTGTCCTTATAAATGACTACTGATGACTGCTGAGAGAGGTATGTGGCACATACCTCTGGACTAATAAGCACGTAGCAGCTGCAAAACTGCACATTACCACCTACTAGTACCAACTAGGTACTAGTACCTAACTGCATAGGAGAGGATGCTCTTCCAGCAAAGTGACACGCACAAGTTAGGATTGAGTAGCACAGTTTATTTCAGACTTCCCCCATTTTTGAACTAAAATGATATAAAGCCTTAATGATCAAAAGATCTTTCTTAGACACAAACTAAATGTAAATAAGCTGTCAGGACAGTTCAAGAGCACTTCATGTGTAGCAACTCAAGAGTCTGAAACTTTTTCGCAGCACACAGTAGTTTTAGAGGCACAGTATTTGAATGGGTTGAACTACAACACGGCAATTACAGATTTTGAGCAAGAAGAGCTTAATTACAGCACCTTTGTATGTGTTAAGAACTTTTACCATAATTGCCAAGACACCATTTTCCAAAAATGGAGAAAGGCTCAATTTTTAGGCTATTTTGAATACTTATTATGTGTTCTTTCCCATCCAATAAAAGGAAAGCAGATAGTCAATATTGCTGATTATAAAAATAGGGAGTTTATGACTGAAGATTAAATGTGACAAGTTAACCTTTTCAAGAAGGCTCTATTTAAATAAATTATTAGCATCTGTTCTTTTATCTGATTTTTATGAGTCATTCATTCAGGTCCTAATATATAGAGTGTGTGCATGGGGTTATCTCTGACAGCAAAGATTGATCATAGTAGTCATCCATTTTTAAAAGAAAATAGCACAAAACTTGATAAGGAAAGTTAAATCCAAAAATGACAGAGTATTAACTGTGCTACTAACTTCTATACTGCTGCTAATGTTTTTCCATAATCCTAGCCTACTTTTTCACACTTCTTTTCCAAGAGGATTAATCCTACCCTGTATGAGGAATGTTGGCAGGGGTTAGAAGTCGCAGGGGACAAAATTGTGAGACATTTTCAAAGTAAAGTTTTGTGCTAAGGATCAAACTTTAAAAAAAAACAACCACCAAAGAAAACCCAATGCAAAATGTGTATTTGTCTAAACTATGTATTCTAATGGCCTGTTTAGAGATTTTTTACATCCTGCTCTACTCTTTTCCTTTTTTTTGCCACTTCTTTTCATTGCATCTTATTTAAATTTAGTGCTCTAAATCCAAGGAATATTCTTTTCCATTTTTTAAGAATAGCTAAATAAACTAATAATAGTAGTAGTAATACATATGTGTTCTGAAATACTCTCTGACTTTATGCAATTCTACATACTGAAATGCATTGTGAACAAATATGAAATGATCCTCTTTGATATTTATATAACACAAATACATAGCACCTTCAGGAGTTCCTCCATCTGAAATGCTAGCTGGAAATACTTTTTCTGTCGTGGTGGTCAGTGGTTGTAGCTGGTTTGCTCTGAAACACTGACTTTTTAGGTAGCTGTAAGAGCAGCATCCAGCCTGTCTTTTATCTGATTCCCACCCAGTGTCCAGCCAGCAGTGCCTGAGTGGCCTAACATATTGATTTTCTTGATTGCACTAGTAGAACATGTTATTTGGTAGGGCTAGTTGAAAATAAATGTTAATCATCTAAAGACAACCCATATGAAGATCATTTGATATTTTTTTTTCATGCAATACAGATGGAGCAAAAATGTAGAAAGAAGTTGTTTTTGTGTGTAAATACACGTATGTCTTCTGAGGCAATGCCTATGAACACATGATTTCACACATAGCCAGGAATCCTGGGCACAAACTGGTAATGAAAACATGATCTTTGCTCATGACTATATGTCCCCACCCTACTGACCCTTAACTTTAAACAAATGGCTAAAAATATTGAAATTATAATTATTATAATTTTTACCTTTTTCTTATCTCTTTCAAAAGGTTTAAATTGTTATTATGTGAGACATAACTGAAATGCTGTAGAACATTTATTTTTCCGGGTGTCTTTTTTCATTTCTAGGTGGAAATAAAATAAAAAAGATTATTTTGTATCACTACTATTTTCTAGGTGGAAATAAAATAAAAAAGATTATTTTGTATCACTACTATTTTTCAATATTTGAGGCAGTACTTTTCTTACAATTGTCAGACAGCGGATGAAAACCAAAACCTTCATCTCAGAAAAACACAGGGGTATTTTATTTATGGTCTGTTACACTTCATTCCTCTTCACAGATTTCAATATTTTTGCAAATGTATCTCTGTGTTTGATGACTAAGCTATTAAGTTACTCATAACAATTCATAGTGAGTCAGCATATGTGATTTCCAACCTGTTCTATCTTTTATAACTTGGAATCAAGATTTAAGCTCACACAGGACAAAAAGTGAAATAACAGCAGATTGAATTGCACTGCTCATTTCTGAGATGTTAAATCTATTTGGCTGTTTTCATGATACACAGGTAAGATGATTCCTCCTGAACACAAGTAGCATGTACCACCAGAACACCCTTTACACAGTTGCTACCCCATCTTTCAGTTATTTCTAGCTATTCTCACATCAGAAACCTGGCAGCAGACTTCTAGGGTAGAAATCCAGCTTTACAATTAAGTGAAAGAAAAAGAAATGTTCCGACCAGTATCTTGTTTTATCCTTGCAAAAAGTGGGAATATTTCCAATTTTCAGGGTCCTTTCACAAGATGAAGGGAAGAGAGCAGCAGAAACGTAGCAGTGCCAAATTACAAAGAACTGGCTGTACAGGCAATCCCATCCTTCATTCCCTCTCTGCAGCTGAGAGGTTGTGCCATCTGCCCTTTCAGCCTACTGAGTGCTGTGTCACTCATGAAGATGCAAATTTGGACTCCTCTTTTGTCAGAATGGGTGCAAAGCAGCTCCTATATATAGGAGAAAATGTGCTATAGGGGAAAATGTGCTACCTCTGATATTTGTGTCATTCCAGGATCAAAAGCAGCCCCTCTTTTATAGAGTGTGTGGTTTCTAAAATTTTCCTTTGAAAAAAAAGAAATGCAGAACAACCTATTTGCTAGGTCACTGGAGGATTGTGTACCATGACTGCCGTGCCAAATGGAGTAGTCCATTATGTCTTCAATGAAAGATTAACCATTCCTATATGAAGCCGGTAAAGAGGGCCTTTGTGGTGCTGCATCTGAATCCCACTTCATTCTCAGGCCTCTTCTGTGATCTCAGAAGCTCCCTGATAAGCCTTGGCCAAAGCAGCTGAGCAGTAAATCATCACTTGACCATACCAGTTGGTCTGAGAGGCATTCCCTTATGTACCAGGAGCTTGCATGCTAAAGGTGGTAACAATCAGAAATAGCAGCTGCCCAACCTAGGTGGGAAAAAAAGGATAAGCAATTATCATTTGTACTTTTGGTAGACCATTTTCCTGAATCATAGCCTGAATGGAGTGGCACTATTGGAAATTGCAGTTTGAGAGGAACCCGTATCATTGTCTCTGCACTTTGGGGAAAAAAGTGCAGTAGTTATTAACTCAGGTTATGGCCAGGATGGAAACTTACCGATGATCAGAGTTAATCATCTTGCAACCATATAAACAGCAGAGAAGCTCTTTGAGCTTTCCTGGACTGCAGCAGGCTGAAATGAGCACCTCCCTCTGAGTAGGATGCCTCTTGGAGCTCACAAACCCTCAAGTTTGCAGTATTCAACAAACTGTATCTGAAGATGAGCCCTGGGCTGATACCCCCACCACGTCTTTATGCTCCTTGAGCTGCAAGCCAATGCTTGCTGGGAAATGCAAAGGACTTTGGCATGAGTATTTCATTGAACCTGAGAGGCAATTTCTTATAAGTACCTTTGCACCAAAAAAAAATAGGTGTACATATTGCTTTAACTTGTGTGAGTGTGATTTGATTATGATTTGAATGGTACTATCTGTTGTTAAGTCATTGTTATAATTGTAGTGAACTCTATAAAATTTCTTTGTAAATATTACTCAATAATTAGGTGCTGCTAAACCCTTTTGCAGCCTTATCTTTACATCTATATTCTTTGCACCCTTATCCCCTTTTGCATTCCCATCTTCTGTGCAAATCATTCCAAATTGCTTCTATGTTGATCATCCTTTTTATGCTTTGATCTGGGCAGTACATAATAGAGTGAACCTTGCCATCTGTAAACATCTAAACTCTGTAAAGTCACATTTTCACAAATTCATGTGAAACCCTATTTTTACCAATAATTTATACAATGTTCCTTTAAGTAGCCAAACCACTCATTCATGACAGACTTGAATGGATTGGCATGGAATGGCAGCAATGCATTTACGGGAATACACAAGGCACTGCCAGCATATAAGTCTTCTCTAAAATAACATGGAAGGTTTTGTAGTTATACCTGACCAACAAAGCTGGATCATTTTCATTGCAGTAAACACTGATTAAAAGCCTGACACTGTATTAAGAAAATAATGATATTTCAAAGGTCTCCATTTGTACTGTATGTTGAATATTAAAGAAGCTGCTGAAAGAACTGTGAGGGGTGGGCAATTGGGTCTGGCTTTAAAATAAATGTGCAATACTTAATGATTGTCAAAGGGATACCTTAGTAAGGTTTTGTTGCAGTAAGCCATATGTGTGGCTGAATCCAAGATGCTTATTTAATTGCTTCCTCTGGATACCCTCTCCACTGCAGCAGATACTTGCTAAGAGGGGTAGCATCTCCCATACCTCCAGCTGGTAGAGGGGTGTGGACCCTCAGTGCTGCATTTTGAGATGTAGTGTAGCGGTGAAATGGCCACTTTGCATCTGCTCTGCTTGTTTGTAAATAACTGAATTTAAAGTAAGAGATGTTCAGAATAAGGGTGATGCCTGCATTGCATGTTAAGTCCAAGAAATGTGTTTTCATTAACGAACAAAGAGCCTTTAGATGAGATGCTCTAAAGAAAACTCCTTTTATAAAATGGAGGGTGCTAGAAAGTGTGTGTCACTGCCACTATCAACTAATAGAGGTTATGCACTGATGGAAGGAACAAGGGAGCTGGCAGAAGCCTGTCTCTCGCTGTCAGTTCCAGGCTGCAGGCTTTTATGTTCATTTGTATTGCAATCAATAAGGAATAGCTTAAATTGGGCTCTGGAAGCTTGATTTTATAGTTTGCTAAATTTCTCTTTTAAATTTGTTTAAAATAAAAGAGAAGTTTCTATGGAAACATTCCCTTTTATTCAAGAAAAATATCTCCCAGTCTTCGTCTCCTCCTCACGTGACCAGGGCTGGCTGGATCTGTGCCAATATCCAGCTGCACTCTCCCAAACCTGTCACTCCAGCTCAGTGCTGGGCAGTGAGGCAAACTTGCTACCACACTCATTGTGCAATTAATGCTGCCTCTTCCTTCACCTGTAGGTGATGTTCCCTATTCATACTCTTCCAGCTCCCAAAACAGTTGGCAGCAGAAGACATTCCCCAGCCTGGGAAGCCCTGGCAGCAGTGGCAGTGGCAGCATGGGCTGGATGTATCCTCACTGTCTTGCAGCACTGCCCAGAGCAATGGCAGCCAGGCGCAGCGAGCAGAAGCTGTGTGGTTCTTGGACGTGGGAAATGCTGGCCACCTTGGTCTTCCTAGAAGGCTAAGTGGCTTCCAGGGCTCAACGTTGTTTGTTCCAATAAAGTTTTGTATGTGGAAAAAAACCCCAACTCCTTAAGATAATCTCTGGTTCTGAGTTAGAAAGCCCCCCCACTAAGGCTCTTTCCCAAATAATGAAAAAAATATCTGCTGATATCAAAGAAATAAGATGGTGGAATTGCTTGGGTTTAAGATATTTTTACTGAAGCTGACAGTTGGTCTCCTTGGAGTTCCTAATTCTCCTTTCCAAAGGGCACTCTTAAACCTCTCTCCTCTCTCAGTTTGTGATATTCTGAATTTTTTTTTTTTTTGCCTATTGATGCAAACTCTATTCAGTGCTGCTACGTTTGAGATCTTCCCTCAGCTTCTACTTCCATTACTTGGCCTCTGACCAGTCTTTCACAGCATGATCCAACCTAGGACCTGGCTCTGAAATGCCTGATAGAAATTAGACTTTAACAGTTTTTTAAATTTATCTTGAACTACCTGCAACTACTTTACTCACCAGCTTCACCCATCATTCATTCAGTCTGATCTATAGCAGTACACATGAGATAAAAAAAGGACCTATAAAATCTGTTCAGAAAGGATCTACCAGTTTTTATCTCAAAATACAGTAGTACATTTGTAGAAAGACAAGATAACAATCAGATGTAAGTCTGGCTTCTCATAACTTTGATAAAAATTCCTTAAAGATAACAAGCTTTATAAATTCATAGATGATTTTATATCTGTGCTGCATTCAGTTCTGTATAATTAATTTTCAGTACAACACTTCATTAGATGAGCTGTTGAATAAAGAAAATAATTCAGTTTTGCACCCCTTTATTTTTAAAGTCAGGAGTAAGATGTGGTAGACTATAGACAGGTATACAATTATGATTTTTTAAAAATAAAAATGGAAACTTAAAATTAATGCAAATTTTCCTCAAAACAAATCCCGATGATGAAAGTATGTGCATTAATGTCTTGGTATTTTTTTAGACTTTATTCTCCTAGTAAAAAAAAAAAAACAGAAGTGATGGCTCAATAGAATACATCCTTTACCTACCCTGGCTGGTCATTCCTCACCTCTTAGGGGAATGTTGTCAAGAAAAAAGCTCCTATGCATGTTCCTTATGCATTGCTGTGCAAGTCAGCGGTCCTAAATTTAAAAAAAAATAGAAGAATTTCTTTACGGAGAGGATTTTTTTTAATTTCAGTTTTTGCTTTTTACATAATAATGTTTGAATCAAAGGTCTCAGAAAACCATTTGACTACTTTAGGATTTTTTTCTCAATCCCTCAGATGACTAGATAACTCTGCATTCTTACTGATGCTCACTGTAGCTTAGTTAGCCTAAGGGTGATATAAACCAGGACTCTTCAACTTCTTTGACAACAATAGGCAGATTTTATTACAGTGTGTTGCTCATGGACCAGAGAACAAACAAACTTTATAACGTGATGGATCACCTGGGGAATAGATCAATCTGCATGCCAGGAGCTGGGCAGCAGCAGTGTAATGCAGTAATGGCTCAATCATATTGCAGATACCATGAGAACAAGAGCTGGAAGTTGATGCATTTCTTTTTGCCGTTAGCAAAAGATGCAGTAGCTCTTTCTGCATAAACACAAACAAAATTAAGCAAACAAGTGTCAAATATTAAATCATTATTACTAGCACATAGTCTGTTATTTTGACTGTATTATTCATGTAAGACGGCCTCATGGCTTTCCGATTAAAGCTGCCAGAAATTAGGTTCTTTAACCTCGCTGTCATCAAGTCATTCAAATGGTGGCATTTTAAATTAAAGATTATTCCATTTTTTTTCAATAAGAGAAAAAATATCACATCAGATAATGGTCAGAAGCAAAAAAAGAAATTGTTCTGCTTGTCAGTCTCACATCACTCTTATGCTTAATTAGTTCTTGTTGTTTGGAGTCCCTAGGTAAAAAATGAAAACAATCAATTTCCTAGCCAAGATATAGCACCGGGATTTGCCATGATAAGGAAACTACCTAAGAATATATGTATGATGATATAGAGAACTCCTTATCAACTGAACACAAGAAATTTCAGAATGCTCTTTATCTCATTCAAATGTCCTTATGGCTTTCTGTTCACTCCAAACAATAGAAATGCATGAAGACTCCATGGAATACTGTATCACAGGACTTGTGATAACTCCTCTGTTATAGTAGCACTTTTTCTTTAGTACCCCCATACCACTGAGAGAATGAAACTGAGATGAGAAGGGAAACATCTTGGGCACACTTTTACCTACAGTACATGTCAAACTCATACAGAAAGGCTGCAGCATCTGTGCGTAGGAGAAAAAGTGCAAAATTTAGGCTCTGTTTCCTTGGCTTTTGCCTTCAGCTCCTGCTTGGGGTCTTCTGACTGCCATTCCTCTGTTGGTACAAAAATGAAGAGTTCAGCTTCTGCATGCAAAATATTGCAAGTGAATTTGGATACTATAAAGACATGGCTTGATGGACTAGGAGTTGAAAAATGTTGGTCACATGAAAGAAAATGCATTTCCTTCATATCCAGTGAAAAGGCTTCACTTTGCTCTTGTTTGTCTTTTTCTTAAGAAGGGAAGTTGTGAGAAAACACAGAGGAATGACAATATGTAGTCCCTATTGCAGGAAAAGGCATGAAGATGGACACTCCCCTATGTTATAGCTACTCTTTTCTCAATTTCCTCAATTTCCTCTTCAGGCTTTTTTCAGACCATGTTTTCTTAGGGGGCTCTTACTTTGCTTTGACCAGTTCCTACAGGTTTCCCTCCTAAAGAATTCATCAGCTTTTCCTACCTTATTTTACAGGCATCCTCCCAGCACCTGACTCACCTTTTGGACCTTCAGAATAATTTCTGTGCTGCCCTTCTGGCCTTTGCAAATTGCTGCCTCTGTTTGATTAGACAACACTTGTTAGAGGAAATATCATCTCTCAGCGGCAGCCCCATTGTAAGGACATTTTACGAAAGAGATGTCTTTTTATGTGAGTACAGTTAATGGATAATGGCCCATTATCCATAAGCTGGGACTTTGCTCATAGGTTTTCTTTCAGCAGTGGAAGTCTTTACTGTTGTTAGCACACAAATTTCTGGAACATTTGCACAGAAGCAATTAAGGCCATATTCAGATAGGCTATTATTCTACCTAATGGGTACATAATAGGTACTTAATAGATATTTAGGCACCTATTATGCTTACCGGTTCAAAAGACCAAAATTATCAGGCTCTTTTCCGAGGCCAAACAGGAATTGTCATGATGAGGAGGGCTAACAGACATCAGGATGCACTGTATTATGGGTTCAAATTCATTGTTCTGGGCAAAAGCACAGAGCATTTCTTCCGTGCTTCCTCTGAAGGGGTTTTTCTTTTTAAAGCAGAGCTCTAGGAATTTGTGCAGCATCACAGACTTGGTGCTTGTATGAAAGGACGTGATGCAAGGATAAGGTGGCTTTATCATAAAGTGTCACAAGCTTCCATGAGTACAGACTCTAGTTTAAAAACAGATTTTTTTTCTTTCATTTAAACTATAAAATGCTGTATAGAAGTTTTTGAAACACTTTTTCTTTTCATTTAAATACTTTTTATCATTTAAAATATGAAAAGAAAAATGTAGAAGGTGTTAAATGCAGAGTTGTAAAAACTTTAGTGTAACATTTCTTCTGTGATATGCAAAATAGAACACAAGTAGTACCTGCTCTGATAGAAAATAAGCACTTTTTGGTTTGTTGCAGAAGTATATTAATAGATGAATTAGTTATCTTCTAAATGCATTCATGCCTAAAACATCTATAAAACTTGAACAGATTTTACCTCTGAAAGAGCACGTAGGGCTCTTCACTCCCTCTTATCCTCCCATCTTTTCTGGCCATGCAGATTTAAAGTAGCTGCCAGGAATCAGGCTGCCATTCAGTGAGCTAAACAGAAGCCACTGCACTGGAGAGTAACAAACCAGAGGCCCTTGGCAGTGGTCAAACAGCTTGAAAGAAGCATTTTGATCTGTAAAAGGAACCCCAAACCAACCATTGCAAAACGAAACCTTTTGGAAAACATACCAAGTTTAAAAATTTTTTATATAACTTTAGTCAGGGGTATTGTTCAGCTCTGGCCTGGGGGAAAGGAGTTTTCTTTTCGAAGGACTTTTTCATCCTTCAAAGCTGGTCTTAACAGACTGGGAGTAGAAAGAAGATACACAAAAGGTAATGACCATCAACGACCATCAGCTCCAAACATCACCCCTGGCATGGTTGGAGACACCTGGCCTGGAAAAGGAGACCTAGGAGAACCAAGAATGAGAACCTAGTTAACATCAAAGGCGAAGAGGTCAATGACCAACAGAAAACCCAGTACTAAGAACTGCACAACTTGGGACCCATGAACATTAAACCAATGAATTTCTATGGGTTTTGACTGTATAAGTATCTGAAAAAATCGAGTAAGGAGTCATGGAATGATTTTCTCTGCATACCCAGGCTATGTGTGGATGAAATTATTTCTGTTTCATGTCCTGGCCAGAATAAAGTAATGCCTTGATTCTCTAACACAAAAATGTTGTTGGAGGGTTTTTGTTTTTCCCGCAGTTTCAGAGACAGCCCCAGAAGTCCAAAGAAAGTATTTTAAAAAATGCAAAGTCATCACAAAAAGAGAGTAAATACAGAAGCTTTGCAAAAAGATAAATATTCCCCCCACTTCTCATATAAATTATAATCAAGCTTTAAGTTTACAGGTGAAAATCCAGCCTCTCCTCTCTCCATGCTTCCCCCATCTGGTGCTTTCTGATGCCTCCTAGTAGCAGTGCTAACCTTCTTACTCTGCCTTTGCTGGAATTAAGAAACAACTAGGAGGATTTCTCTTGGAAAAAGCACTGAATTTATCCCAGATGTGGGATCAGTCACATTATGGAAACAATGGAAACAATCTTTTGCTTAAGCTGTCATTAAAACAACGTCTGTGTAGTTTTTGAGCACATTACCCTTACATAAAACAATAGTTCTGATGATAAAATATATTTAAACCTGGCTCTCAGAGGATCTGTAATCCTGCCTGTGGATCCCCACAGAAGTTCTTTATACATTTCAAATATTCTGTGAAGACTCCATAGAACTGTTTTTACTGTCTTTTGGTGATGAAACTCTACACCATGGTTTCCTGATGTAAGTTGAATCCCAGCAGCAGAATGTATGATTTTAAACCCAAAGGTGAAGAAGAAAGTCTGAGTTTCTAATGCTCTCCTAATAACTCTGCCTTGGCAGCTTGCAAACCAAATGCTACAAGGTGAGATAGCAGTAAATCAGACCAAAACAATTCCAACGACCCAAACACAAAGCAGGAATAACACTCTGTTTTCCTTCTGGCCTCCTCTTCCCAGAAAAGGGGTGTACAAAACCTCTGACATCGAAAGAGTCCCTCTCCCCAGTGCAGCCCTGGAAGCCAACTCCAGCTGTTGGCTGCTGCCCGCACTGCCTGGTAGTGCCAGGGCACAGATTTAAGAAAACTAATTTTCAAAACTGAAAAATTAGTGGCTTTTAACCCATACATCATTGCAGTGAGGAAAGCAAATCTCATAAACTTCTGGATTTGAAAACATTTTTCCTTCTTCAGTTCCTCAAAAAAGGTATCTGCTGTGACCAAAAGATTGAATGTCACTCGCCTCAAAAATCTGCTGAGCTGACTCAGAGAGAAGTCAAGAGCTTAAAAAGCAGTCCTCTTTAGCATAATCTTTCTATGACATTCCCACTGGACCCAAAATTGCAATGGTCAAAATAATCACATATTTTGATGTTAATAAAAGATGTGTTAAGAGGTCTTTCAGTGACAATCCTATTAAACTATCTCAGTTTTACATGGTCTTAAACTCTGTTCATCTACATGTAGTGAGTACATTGCAGTCTCAACTGAATATGCTACAATCATTAGATCAAACATCTTTCATTTAATACCAATCATTTACCCAGGATTATGCAAATAAATAAATAAATAGAAATTTAATCCTACCAAATCACCCAGCCTTATTGCCTTAGCAGAAACTTCAGAATGTTTCTCTCACTGATTGTTGAAAAAAAATTGCTGTTTATAAAAGATAGAACTGTGTAGACACACAGGTCTTGGTATCTACATCTGCATAGTTGTTAACGAAATGCTTTGGAAGTAAAAGTTGGTATCTGAGGGTCTGGAGCACAGAAAAGGCAATACATGAGTTAAAAATGTACTTGACATATATGTGGAGAAAGTCAAAAGTTAAATGCAAAGACCTTTGTTTAGGAAATCCAAGACCCACAATGCTTAGAGTCTAAGGAGGTATCACTACATGATACTCCTGTTATTTTGGGGTTTTTCTCCATGCGTGATGCATTAGGTTCTGCTGCAGTTTGGAAACTAGAGGTATGAGAAGGAACAGCTAGAAGAGTAAAATGTTAATGACAGAGTGAAGACTTCTTAGCACTACACATTGTCCTGCACTTTGCTTACCAAAATTCCCCTTAAAATTGGAAGTAAGAAATCAAGCAAGGCACCTATTTTATATTTTATATTTTATATTTTACTAAAACAGCAAAGTAGAAGAAGGTCTTAGGGAAAAAAATATAATTTTCACAAAAATTAAAGCCTAGAAGAAGAAAAATATGAAATAACATAGAAACTTTAATTCATTAGTACACATTTATTTTTTCTAAAGATAAGCCCCTAGCAATAAAGGTGAAAAGAGATTTAAAGGAACAAGTTGTTCGTTGCATAAAAACGAAAACCCCCAGTTTTATTCAAACATAGCAGGAATCCAACCAGAAATAAAGTTTAATAGACAATTGAAATATCCTAACTGATCTTGAGAAAGACAAGGCCATAGCATAATATTTAAATACATTTTTTTCACTAATACAAAATGAGGAGGAGGGAGGAGCAACTGTCTCATATTAAAGTGTCAGGTGTCAGAATAGTTCAATAGAATACCTTGTAGCAAGACATCAATACAATTTCTTAACTAGGAGAACTAAGGAAATTCAAATATCAAATTGCTGAAATACTGACTATGGTAACCAATCTGTCAGTCAAATTAGCCTCTCTGAAGGGCAGCAAGAGGTATCCAGATATTTCTAGGTGCTTGATTTCAAAACTGAGACTATAAATAAATACTGTGAGAAAGATAGGCTTATTAGATAGTGAAGTAACTATAATACATTAGAAAAGGTCAATGTACTTTATGTACAGGAAATGTGATTTGCAACATAATTTTTGCTTCTCAAAACTTCTGCTGGAGTCCTTTGACAGAGTCAGTGGTGTGAGTAAAAGATATGTTTAGAATAGTAAGTTAAAATCTACAGCTGACTATGAAGACCTGCAGGAATATCTTGTGATATTAGCTCTGGAAATGGGAATGAAATGGCAGATAAAATTCAATGCCAATGAATGCAAAATAATGCATTTGGTGGGAGAAACCCAATAACCCTACTATAGATGCACAGTAATGAGCTCTGAAAGATCTTGTAGTCATTATAAGTAGATTTTTGAAAGCATCAGCTGAATATTCAGAGGCAGTTAAAGTGGTAAATAGAATTTAGGAAGTATTATGAAAGTAATGAAAAACAGAAATTGTCGTTATGACAATACGTCTGGTGAGTCTGCATCTTATGGATGTAATTCTGATCATCCTTGTTAAAAAAAAAAAAAAGCAGCACAATTAGGGCAGTTTGAGAGGTAGAAGATAGATCAGAAATAGGGAGATTAAAAATACTCTGGCAACAAGATGGCTGATAGGAAGAATGTATAAAAGATTATGTAAAACCTCAAACAGTACAAATACTATAACCCAGTAAAGTTTACCTTGTAGAAAAATTGTTAGGGAACAAGCTTAAAAGAAATTAAAGAGAAGGTCATCTTATAAAATACAATATAGTCACAGTTTTCATGGAATGATAAAGCTCAATAATAGGGCTAGAAGAAGAATTAGGAAATTAATGTATGATAAGTTTCTCAAACATCAGTAGAAGGAAATGTCCAGAGAAGAATCTCAAGATCAAAAAGTCCTTAACTGCTAGTTACCAACAGCTCAGTGACTGTACCAAGGGAGGTGCAACTTTTTTGTGCTTATGCTCCTTTTAACCTTTAACTTGAATCATCCACTGTACAGCACTTCTGAGACCTGGTGAGGTTTGCTGGGTTTGATACAAGAGAGATTTTTGCCAGCATTTGCATTCTCTTTTACTGACCTTTGTCCAAAACCATACCTCTTTGGTGAGTTCACTGCTGTAAATAAATGGTACTCATCATATTGAAGATGTGTCAATAGATGGGAAATTTCAAAAGGCATATGGTAATTAGCCCAAAGCTTCTGTCTGCCTTAAAATTTAAGAATCATCAGTGTCTTTTCTACAGCTAGTCAGAAGACTGAGTTGTAAGTTTTCCTACTGTACAAAGCATCCAGTCTGGACTACTTTTTTTAAAAAATAAATATTTCATACAGAAAGCTTTGCAATTCTTTTAAGTAGGGCTTTTGTAAAGCATCTGAAAGAGAATCTGTTTAGATAGATAATTTACTGATCACATTACCTAAAGCCTATCTTATTCTTCACTGATTTTTGTTTTAATTATGGGGAGAAATAAGCCATTGAAAACACACACCCTGTATTTCTCCTATTGAATTTTCTAAATAAATAAGAGCATATTGAAATAATATGAATTTAACTAACCTAGTAAGATTTTATTCACTAAAAAAAATTAAAATTAGAGGTTGGAAAGCAACATGCATGCTAAGGAAAGGAAGAATTTTTTGTATATGTTTGGGGTTTTATTTCCCCAGATCTTTTGTCTAGTATTAAGTTGAGTAACTAAATGGCTGTAACACTGCCTTAGAAATAGCTTTATTTAAGTGATGAGCAGGAAACTTTTTAGCTGGATTACGCCTTCCAAAGCACAGATGTATGCCTGCGCATTGAAAGAAAGGGAGATTCTTATTAAATCTGTTCTTGTTAGCTCCATGTTTAAATTGTCAATAATTTCAAGGAAACATAAGAATATAGCAAATGCAACTTAAAGGTTCCACACAAAAACTGAGGAGCAATAAATTTCATAGATGATGACAAGAAATTGCGGAAAGTAACTTGATCATTTGCTCTCAGGGTACAAGGCAACAAAATGTATTTTAATCCTACCAAGCATGAGGTTGCATATCAGGGACAGAGGAGCAAAATAGTTCTTTGCAGAGCAGTGACTGTAACCTAGGATGCAGGAAAAGAAAAAGTTTTGGAATATAGCAAGAAGGAGGGAGGAACAAGATTTCTTGCATTTTCTTACCTATAAACTAACAATTTATGCTTATACTCCCCACAAAGGTCAATGTGGTTTTTGATTATAGAAATAGGAGAGTTTCCAAATTAGAAACAGTTTTATGCTACTGTAACGTTTCTTGGTAAAATTCACAGTATGTTTTAGCAACATCTTTAATTCTAAACAAAGGTCCACATTTTTTAATCTTTGTGGGGAAAATTATTGAGACTGGATGATGTAGAATTGTGCAGTCTCAGCCAGAAAAAAATTATGGGTAGGAATAATTGTTTATTTTGGTAAATTCATACTTTACATATATTTATATATGTCATAATTCATAGAGATCATATTCATAGAACTCTTCTAAACAGGTTAGGTTGACATGGATATTTATACAGAATTTTAAAAATACATTATCTCCTCTTGTTTTTATGATATGTATTTCTTTTTTAGATTGTTTTTATCATGCTATGAAATGATAAAATATTACAGAAACATAAATACATGTATTTTTAGGAACATGAATATTGAAAAAGTAAATTTATACTATTAAAAGGATGGGTCAGAAATTATTCATTAATTTGATAACATGAAAACAATTTTTCCTAATTTCCATTTTTTTGCTATTGGACTGCCTTACATGTCTGTGTATTTTGTCTTCTCAGCATCAGTCATCACTAAAACTTAATGATATTGATGAAGTAAATACTCTGCTGCAAACTTTGCTCTGAGGGAGCCTCATCAGTGACAGATGTTGATTGAGAAGTGCGTGCTGTGACTATACCAGCAGTATTACATAGCCATGTTTCCCTTATTTTGCTTTTTGCTTGAGCTCAGCTGCTCTTCAAACCAACTTTCTTACCTTACCTGTAAAGATTTCAATTTTGTCTGGAACAAAAGTAGCAATTCAACCAATATGACTGCAGTCTTCTAAACTAGCCTCATCTCCTCATTGCCTTTGGATAATGAAAGCTTCCAGATATGAAATCTCCAATTGTGTGAAAAAATTAACTCCTTAAGTTATTGGTATCACTTTAGATTCCGGAATCTACAAAATGACAATATAATATAAAATGTCTGAATTTAGCAACTGAATATCATAAATCACAGGTACTTACAGTGTACCTGATCAGTGTGTTGGAGACTTTATTTGCTGAAGCTCTGAGGGTTGATTCTGCCGAGCTAGGTAAAATAGGCAATAAAGATATTCATAGGATAATCATCTCTAGTGCAGGAAAAAAACTGTTAATTACCATTTTTATGTATATGTTCACAGTCTCAAGCTCAACTGGTACTAAATGAATTACATTCTTGGTTTGATAAAAAGGAAGAGTTGGAAAAAAGGTAAAAAACATGTCATCTCCAATTTGCATTACCCCATTATTTACCAAAATCAAATCATGTGCACTTTTGCTTGCTGCTGTCCACCAGGGCAGCAATGCTGAGTCAGAATCAGTAGAATCTTGCTGATGTTATTGGTTTTTAGGTCTTTGGAAAAGGTGATCTATCAGCAGCTGAGGTCTATACGCTGATCTATATACAGCCTAATAGCTGTTCTGTTCTCATTTGCTCCCCTGTGCCCATTCTGTGGCTCTTACTAATTAAAATAAAATTCTGGAATAAATAACACATCAGAAGACTAAAGGACTTCCTATAGCTAGAAATTAATAATATTTTACTCATTATGCTGAATATATCTTGCAAAACAAATTCAAATTCTAGGAACAAACCAAGATCTCATTCTGAGACCTCCAATGTTTACTAATGTAATTTTAAAGCTACAAGCATATGAAAATAGTTAAAGACAGATCCTTTGTGTAATACAGTTGCCAGGACTGATTTTGAGGTTTTCCCTGAAGAATTGAACCAGTGATGCCTTTGAGGTTCCTTGTGGATATTTCCACAACAGATTAGACATAAATGTAAATAATAATAATAGGAATGCTAATGCTTGGATTACCACTCTCAATTCATTTTTAAATTAAAAAAAAAAAAATTAAAAAGCACTTTTAAATACAATTACAATGTCAGCAAGCAGTGAAAAAGTAAGAAGCTGACTGAAGCTATTATGTTTCAATATAGATAAAGTAAGGAAATATTTGCATTTTGTATGTTGATAACTCATTGAATATTTATCAATGTTGACTTAACAATGTTAAGGACAAAAGATGAGATTTCTGGGTTGCCTGGATACACTGTGATTTTTCTCAGTGTTGATCCAATGAGTTTCAGATTATTATTAAAAAAATCAAGAAATTTTATGTTTCATTTTTTAAATATTGGTCACACAAACATATGCCTGCTTACCTCCAGTAGATCCAAGCTTAAAGACAACAGAAGATTTGCCTCCTTTTCAATGCTACTTTTATTCATTTTTTTCCTCCTTGTCTCTTTTTATTTACAATCAGTAAAGCTTAGCTTCAAACACTTTAAAAGTTTCTGTTACACACTTACTTATCTCATTTTGAGGTTTTGATGAAGGTGTATGACAGATTCAATGCACGTTCTTGATGCAGTTTAAGTGACCTAATTCCAACCCCCATTGCAATGGTTCAAGAAAATTATACTGTCTGGAAAAAAAAAGAAAAACAACAATAAAAAACCCAAATTCCCCATTCCTGTTCTTTATTGAGAGTATATGTACCATATAAATGGCTGTATGACCATGGGTTAGGAGGTGGCACAATACCTTTTGTCTGCCTGGGGCAGTGGTTTGCTAAAGGCCACAGGAAGAAGCTGCCCACTGACTGGAAAACCTCCCAAACCAATTTCTCAGGAAATTTGCAGGGCCTGATTCTCAGGATCTGATCACAAAACATATGCCTAAATTCTGTGAACAGCCAGATTTGGCAGGTATTCTCAAGTGTAAGTACAGCAGGTACCAAAAAGCACACAAAGTGGTTGCAGAAGACTCATTAAGGTGCACAGTGGGTTTTCTCTCAGGAAATGGCAGCCAGACAGAGCACCACTGATGCTACCACTGTTTTATCTAATTACATCACTCACCCAAGCCAGAAGGCCACAATTCATTCCTTTCAACTGTAAGGAGAGATTAAACTTTGCACCTAGTAATGCTTCTACAGGTGCTTCTTCATTACCTTTTTATTTTGGATTGGGGGTATGCTTTTGAAGAGCCTTTCCTTGTGTCTCCATATAGAGCCCTCTGGACAATGGTAACAGCACTGCCATTCCAGCTGGCTCTTTTGAAAGTCCTGAAGCATTTTTTCTCTAGCCCCTTTGGGTGGTGAGAAACTAGAAAATGTATTCCAAGAGTACCTTTCTTCCCTCTGATTACTGATGGGCATTCAGTCCTTCAGGGCCAGGCTACAGCTAGCCTGAAATAAAATTCTGAAAAGCACATACTGTGCATGTCAGTCCTCAGCATTGTTCCCATCTCCTGCTGCTGGGCTGTACCACATAGGGAAGCCACAGCCTGAGAGGTTGCCCATGACCTGAAATTGTTTAGCATCACAGTGAAGAACTGAGAACTTATTTTACTGGAGACACACAAGTCTATAAGGCAATGGTTAGTGTACTTCAAATGAGGCTGTGATCTGAGTACCCATTCCTTTCTAAGAGAATTTTCTATTTTTATAGTATCAAATTAACTGCAGAGTGTGGGTTAACTTCTGAACACATTCTGGTCCAGCAGAAACTGTCATGCTCATGGACTTTCATGTAGACTATTGTTTTGTATTGTTTGAGCTCTCTTTGTATCAGATAAACAACAGCAGAATTAATATTTCCAAAAATGTCTCTTTAAGAGAGATATGGATGTTAAATACAATAAATAACAAACCAGTATTAAAGTTGTTGCAATGGTCTTGGGGTGATCATAAGAAGCATTTACATACAACTATAATATAGATTATTTTCAGGAACATGCAGCCATAGTACTTAATTTCCAATGCAGCAGAATTGTTAGGATATTTTTCAAATTTTCTCTTCTTTGAAATCCAGCGTATCCCTTTCTAAATTAGGAGAGGCAAAATATAAAATATGACTAAGACCTTTCTTCACACCAGAATAGAATACTTAGTGATTTTATCAGATAGAATAGAATAGAATAGAATAGAATAGAATAGAATAGAATAGAATAGAATAGAATAGAATAGAATAGAATAGAATAGAATAGAATAGAACGGACTGAATCCTGTTCAGAACAGGATGGACTGTTTCAGTTGGAAGGGATCTACAAAGATCATCTAGTCCAACAGCCTGACCACTTCAGGTCTGACCAGAAGATAAAGCATATGATGAAGTGTGCTGTCCAAACACCTCTTAAAAGCTGACAGCGTTGGGACATAGACACCTCTCTAGAAAGCCTGTTCGAGTTTTGAACACATTCTCAGTAAATAAATACTTCCTTATACCCAATCTAAACCTCCACTGGTGCAACTTTGAACCTTTGAACCAGTCCCATACTGAGTATCACTGAGAAGAGGAGAAGAGAAGAGAAGAGAAGAGAAGAGAAGAGAAGAGAAGAGAAGAGAAGAGAAGAGAAGAGAAGAGAAGAGAAGAGAAGAGCTCAGTCCTTTCCCCTCACCACATCCCTTCCTCAGGAAGCTGTAGAGAGCAATGAGATCACCCCTCATCCTCCTTTTCTCCAACCTCTGCAAGCCCAAAGTCCTCAGCCTTTCCTCACAGCACAGGCCTTCCAGCCTTTTCACCAGCTTTGTTGCTCTTCTTTGGACCATCCCATTCTTCTTAAATTGTGGGGCCCAGAACTGCCCACAGTACTCCAGGGAAGGCTACACCAGTGATGAATACAGTGGGATAATCATTCCAATATTGTGCTTTTAAGGAGATAAAAATTTCTCAGACCATTTTCTTAATCATGGAACTTACTTGCCCTGACCTGTTTCTGTGAAAAGTACCGAAATAAAATATGCAGAGTAAGTAATTCAATAGAGGTTATAGATAATCATAAAGAGGAAATTGGAAAAAAAGTGTGATGGATAAGAAATAGGGGAGATGCACACATGTCAATCTGCTAAACTTATGTGCTGTTGTGAAAGCTCCCAGCATCCAAGAAATATTTCTATTCACTGATGGAAAAAGTAAAAACTTGATTCACAACATCATTCTACCTTAAGAAAATACCACCACTCAGAATGGCTTTTTGATTTAATTACAGTCAGATCAGTGAAAAATAGATTGAAAAATCACAGGCATAGGTATAAGAGTTCTTTTGCTATGTTTACTCTCTGCAGTACAGAGAGTTATTGCTTAGGTTTAACTGATGATTAATTGATGAATCAACATTTCATCCAGACTGCTCTTGCATCTTTATGGTGATAGGAATAATGAAGTTCTGATACAGCAGTTGGAACATCTAATCACTGTGCATTTCATAGCATTGGGTCAAACATTACTTGCATAGTCATACTGCTATGGTAAGTGGGAGAGAGTAATGAGTATTAATAATTAAAATATAATATCAACTGTTCTCCTTACATTCCTGCAAGAGGAGGATCAGATCAGAGTCTGACTTGAAAAAAATAACCTAGCTGAAGTAGGAATGGCAGGAACTCTTCCTATTTGATGCCTTGCTTTCTGAAAGTAAATTGACATCAACTGATGTGATCTAAATCACATCCAGCTTGTATGTGGTCTCCATGGCTGACCAAGCCAGCATACTGTAAACTTCCTTGCTATAGACTACTTGACAGAATAAAGGTCACTTCTGGGATTGCTTTCTGACATGCAAAATCATTCTCAATACTGCAATCCCTTCGGTAAAAGCTTTTATCCTCTCTGAGTCTTCAGTTCCAGCCTTAAAAGTAGGTATTTATACATAGATATTTACATCTGCTTATCAGAAAAACAAGACCTGCTATGTCCAAAATATGCAAATATTCAAATTAAATGCATTATTAAAACAAAATATTGCATTAACGGTGTTGATTTTATGGTTGTCTATATTAATTGATTAACATTTAATCTTCAGAAAAGTCAGTGAGAGACATACTGTCACTTTCTCCAGTAAAATAAATAATTGAAAATGCAAGACATTCAATTGAATTCAGGATTTTCAAAGAAACCTCCTTTTTTAGATCATGGCAAGAAAACAGTGACAGTCAAATTATTCTACATGAATGTGTACAGTTCAATGAAGATANAGTGACAGTCAAATTATTCTACATTATTCTACATGAATAGTGTACAGTTCAATGAAGATGCAGATGTCCTCTAAATTAGAAATACTGATTTTTCTTGTAGCTGAAGCCTCCCTGACCACCCCCTGCAACATCCTCTAAATTAAATGCCAGTTTAAAAAATTATGTAACAAGGCAGTAATATTTTCATTGGCTATTTTATTATTATCACAATTGAGACATGTAAAGGAGAGGAGAGAAGACACTATCATTTCATCTGTTTAATGCCAGGGAAGTCCAGTTGATGGAGACCTAGTTAATTATTGTATTATATTTTACATCTGGACATCCCCTCTATCAACAGATCATTAATGCAGTAAAGTGTAATATCCAACAGTTAGGAAATAGAAGTGGTTTTCTGCTTATGCACCAATCTGATAATTGCTCCATGCACTTGAGGTAAGAGAGAATTTCGAATACCTTGAATGTTTCAAAAAAATTCAAATACTTTTGCTTAATAAGATGCAGTGCTTGATTTAAGTCTGCGAAACTACTTAAAAGGTAAGAGATGTTGAACTGCACATAACTGATGAAAACCAATGGGAAGCAAAATTCAGATCATGCAAATAAAAGTATACCCTCTAGACCACAAAAAAGGGTCCAAACCACAGGTGCCCAGAAGATGAGAACACGGCAGATCTCACATAACTAACTGTAGAGTCTGATACATTCCTAATGGTCTTTTTAATGGTTACACTGACAATCAAACCAAAATCATGGACCTGATCAGGGTGAACTTTCAAGTGATACGAGTCTATTTTAAACTGCAGATAAACAAATTCTGGAGCAGGAATTAAATGTATTTGTCCTGGTTTAGGGCAAATTTGGGAGAAAACCTCTAATGGGGTTCCTCTAGAAAGCAAATTCAACTGGCCCCTCCCCAGCTGGTTCAGGAAAATATTTCCTTGGAGAAAAGTGGAAAAAAACTGCTTTTTAACAGGCAAAGCATTCACCAGCACAATAAAAAAATGAACAATATTAAACAATAAAACCTCTAGTCGCTCCAGAAGAGATGACACACTCAGAAAGTCCCTCCGTGGGCTGTAGCTCAGCTCGCTCAGTCTCCTCTCAGTCCCTCCGGCGCTGGAAATGGCGCGGCCCAGGCCCGGCCCGGCGGCCACAGGTGCGAGCTGCTGCTGCTCTGCTGGGTGTGCAGTCCAGAGCAGGTTTGAACAGTTCCAAGAAAAAGGAAAACCCCAGTCCAGGGAACTTCTCTGCCTCAGCTAGCTAAAACTGTACGCAGACAACACAGTCCAGCAAAAGCAAATTTTTGTTAAGCAGGAATTTTGATAAGCAAAATCCAGGAGCAGGAATTCAGCTCACTTCTGGTCCTGAAACCCATGAATCTTTTGTCATGTCACAGTTAAAAACAAAAGTGCTGGAATCTGTCTCTTTGAATACCCTAGTTTGCCAAAATTATGATTTCTGGACACCGTCTAGTGTTCTCAAATAAGTTTTGAATCTCATGGCTGATAATGGTTTGTGTGTAGTATTTCATGGTTTTAATTTCTCAGTGAGGATAGTTTTAAGGAGAAGTGGAGTATTCACTACCTTTCCCCTATCCCTTCATTCTCATTGTTTTCATTACTCCCCTTTGTTTCCTTATTCTCCTCTTCCTTTTTCTCACCTTCATTTGGAGAAGTGCCAGGAGAAATAAGCCAAGGAAGTGCCTTTTTTTGCTTTGCTCTGAAGCCAGGGAGGTTTGTGCTCATCCCGATGTCCCGTGGTAATGAGTTGCCAAGCCTGGGTGCTGCTGCTGAACAAGGCATCTTCAGCTCCTACGGACTTCACTCTCATGATTGGCAGCTTCATCTCTCCTAGGGACAGGAGCTCTCAGGGCATAGCTTTGTTGCAAAAAATGCCAATAGCCCCAAAACCAATAAGACAAATAAAACTGTGTACTTTCTAGTATGTCTGAAGATAGTATCTCAGCTAGCTCTAAGTTAACACATATTCAGAATAAAAACCAGTGCCTACCCTTATAGCACATTTTTACTGAAACATATATGATGGAAATAAATGGGAATCTTTTTGTGCAACATTTTTTTTTTTTTAATCAATTAAATGTATCATTATGAGCTGGAAGAGGTATCTACTTATATGGGCCAAATCCTTGACTAAGACAATGCTATTTTTACATCTTCATTTCCTGAGTGCTGCTGCACCTCCAAGCCAAAAGCAGGAAACCTGTAAAACTAAGTCTAGTGTTCAGTTCTTAAATTCACATTTTAGACCCTAATGAAGAGCCAGTTGGGGGGCTTGTTTGAAACTTTGAGTTGGTGGAAATGTTGTATTTTTGTGACTCAGAATAATCCTTCAGGCATCCAAATGTGGGCATGAGCAGCCTTCCTCAGAACTTTTGTTTAGCTATGAATTTGTTTAGATGGTTTGGGGGGACTTATACTTTCATCATAGAAGTTGCTTCAGTTTATCACTGGGTAAAGTGATTAGGTTCAACTAGGTAAGATTTAGTATGTGTTTGTTTATTGGCACGTTACAGCCAAAATAATCAGGATTGAACTGAGCAAACCCCCCCTCCAAACCTTTACTGCTGCAAATAGCTAAGGAAACGGCTTGATGTGCTCAACTTTTTATAACCTCTATTATTTCAAACAAATCAGCACTTAGTGTTTTCAGGGCCATTTGTCTTTGTTTAAACATTTTTGTTGTGTTTTGTAACAGAAATTTGTAATGCTCAATTCCCAGCGCCGCATCCCTGGCCATTTCAAGCGATTATTTCAAGGCTTTGCATGGCAGTGGCGGGCCGCAGCTGCTCAGCTGTAGAACAGGGAACTTCTTCCAGCAGCAGCAGCAGCATCAGCAGCAGCAGCGGCAGCAGCGGCTCCTTGGCAGGCTCGCAGGCAGCGGCGGGGCCGGGCTGGCAGCACGGCTGGGGCCGCGATGCGGCAGCAATGCTGATGCACGCTGCTGCCGCCGCGGCAGCCCCGGATACCCCTCTAATTCTTCTGCAGGAGACTTTGCACACTTGTCTCTTTTTCAGTGCAGGAGGCTGGAAAAACTCATTAGAAGATATTTTTTTTTTTTAGTTGGGGCAATAAATACGGGGTCATTGACGGGTCATCATAATCTCCTTCCAGAGCCCCAGCCTTAAAGACTTGCCCTCCTTGAATGTTAAACTTTCTTTGCTCGGTAGGCAGGCAGGCTGTCAGCCAAGGGGAAAAAAAAAAACAAAAAAACAAACAAACAAACAAAAAAAACCACCAAAAAACCAAACCAAATGTTTTCCACACTCTCACACATGACCCGTATATTTGTGACTAGGTTTTCAATGATGCCCCGAGGAGCCGTGATGCCTGCGATCCACTGCCACCTGGAGGAGCCAAGTTAACCTGGAAGAGTCTCTACCTCCAGCGTTTTAACCCTTCAGAACGGCTTTCAGATTAATTTGGCACCGCTGTCAGAGAAATTAGACTGGAAGCTAGGCCTAAATATAAATAAAGTTGTATATGTGTGTATGTGTGTTTTTAAATCATGATTTATTAAAGAAAGAGAGAATTGATATAAATAAAATATGACTTCCCTTCTCAGTAAGCCATGTCCACATTGCCTTACTACCTTTAATCATGAAATGCAAACACAGCTGAAATTTTTCATTTCTCCACTTTCTTAATTTTAAAACAGGCCTATTTATTTATTATTATAAATAATATTCATGGGATATATAAAAAGGTAATATTTTATAAACTGTGCCATATTTCTGTTTACTTAGTGGTTTTTAAATTCAATCAACTTTAGTGAGAGCTAAAGGTCTGTTGTGTGCTTGGGCATTCTGATTTCAATATGAAACCTCTGGCTACCTAATATTGTGAAAAAATTCATAGTGTTTTTTAGGATGATGACAGACTGTCCAATAAAAAATATTCCCTCAGAATATTTCAGTATTCTAGAGATATTGAAAGTAGTGGGTCACACCTAAGAAAAAATGTCTTTCTATTTTCTCTGATATTTTGCCAATTAAATGCACTTTCTATTCTGATAGTATAAGGTTGTGTATACACTACTTAAGTGCTTTTTAAAGAATATATTTACTTAGTCAATGTTACTGAGTTCCAAGAGCAGTTTATAATTCAAATCATGGACTGGAGCCACATTGATTCTTAGTTTTAAAGTAAGATTTTAAACATACAGTGTTAATTATTATGCTCTATAGTTAACGAGTAGTTTACATGGGAAAGTGCAGATGCCTCCAGCCAAGCACACTGGAAGGCAGCTCAGATGAGCTGTGCAGTGATTTGGTCAGAATCCATCTGAGGTCTGTACACCTCTTCAAATAAACCTTCTAAGTGGCTCGGCATAAAACCTCTGTATCTGGCTTATCTCCCTTTTCACACGTAAGGTGCTGATGGGAAGGAAGGTAGAAATTAATTTTGGTGCACACCTATAGGCTGCTATTTTGCCCTAGGTGTTGTCTGAGCTGTAGTCTGGGGCAGGTCCCTGCGCGTTGAAGGTGCTCCAAGTTTTGCTTTACATTTTTTATAGAATTGATCAACAGGCCCTTTAAAAATATTAGTATTTTATTTTAAATTCCTCTGGTCTAATCTGCCTTAATATTTTATTTTATTTTAGAACTATATGGTCTGACAAATTTTCATTTTGCCTATAAGAAGCAGAACTGTTTAAGCCTGACTATGACTATTGTGCTCTTCATCATGACACCTAACTTCCAGCTTGAATGGAAAATTTGAAACAAGCTGATAGAAAAAAACATTTTCAAGATTCAGTGGACTAAAATGTCTTGGAGGATTTCTAAAAACTGAATAATGAACATTCAGTTTTGAAATTCTTCTGAAACAACTAAATTTATAATCTGGACTTAAAAATTGCTGAGCACACTCTCAGTTCAGAAGAAAGCTTTTTAAAAATATACCCTGGTAAATTATAGCAACCCTCCACCCCTTAATTAGGGCATAATTTCTTGCTATATTTTCCATTTAGGATTTTAACAGACATTATTGAAGTCTTTATGACTAGGAGGACAACTATAATCTCTACTCCACAGAAATAGGCCTTTTTGCTTGATTTTTCACCTAAAATAATTCCTCTCAAGATCTTTCCTTCTTTACTGATCAACTATCACTCCACATGTTTTGTCATATTTTGGCTTTACTCTAGGCTTCTGAATTTTTTGCTTGTTTCATACATTTTTAATATCTTATTGGATTTACTTCTTCACTCCTTTTCTTTTCATATATTTTCATGTATTTAATTTTTTCCCATATTAATCTTCCCCCTCATTCTCTGAAGCTGTCTCTATGTGTTATCATTTGGCTTTATCTTGGGGAATTGTGAACCCTTGCAATTTGCCATTAGGGGGTGTGTCAGGGGGGTAGAAAGAGTAGAGTCGTACTTAAGGTTAGTTGAATAAATTCTGCTTAATGGTGATGAATAGACAGTGGAAGGAGGGCCTGTCCCTGATCAGCTGGAACTGGGGGGCTGACCCTGCTCCCTTTCTACCCCTGGAAACCATAAATGATTGCGTGTTTTAAGATACCCTCATCTTGAGCCACAGGTGAAGAAAGCCATAGCACTGAGTGGCTTCATGCAAAGTTAAATATAAGGTGCAAAAGACAAAATAAATGCTGTAGTGAAGGAGCCTCCAATCAATTCCCTCTGCTCACTTGCTAATGAAGATATTTTGCATCAGACAGATTAAAACATGAAGGAACTGGGGAGTTTCTTGAGGTCAGACTTTCTACCAGTAAATTTGATAATGTTAGGAAAGGAGGGGATAAGAGGTGAGATTTTTTTTCTTCTTTTGAGGGACAGTAAAAAGCATGTACAAAATGTTATTACCTAAGTGGAATGTTGTCACCTAAAGCTAAATTTAGAAGAATACTAGACTTAATTGCTCTTTCAAAAAATTTCTAAGGGAGGTTAGATAACCACAGGCAGTTCTTTGGCTTACTAATTTTTCCTCTTCAGGGGGGAACACTGTTAAAGTACGCAGGCAGGGGATCCTGGCCTGAGGTTTATTGAACAGAAAATGAGAAACTACAGAACAGAAATTGTTGGACACAACAAATAACAAAGGGAGAATCTGAAAAAAGGTACAGAATGTGAGGAGTGACTAGCTTTTACAGACTGTTAGGGTGAAGTCCTGTGAAAAATGGCAAGTCTGCATATATTTAGAGGGGACCATGGAGAACTGTTTGGAGAGTAGGACCTCATGTTGCCAGCAGTACCTAGGTGAGCTGCTTTACTACCTGTAAAGCAGGGAATCCCTATCAGCTGTGTTTTCAGATTAAGTTTAATGCAACATAGCTGGGTCTTTCTTTTATATTTAAATCAGTGTCACAAATAATAAACTCCTCTTTACTCAGCAGGTTTGTACACTCAAATTATAGTTAATTTGTGTTTCTTGAAGGATAATAATGCTGATTAAAAAAAAAAAGTAGGGAAAAAATTGGCTGCACATATGCCTCTAATTCGCATGTATTGAAGTGTTCATAAACTGGAGCTTGTGACACCAAAGAAGATGTTCTTCTTGGGCTCAGTGTAATATTGAGCCAGAAAGTAAGATTTGCCCAGAAGGTAAATCTAACCTAAAATAGAGAAAGTTATCAATGGCAGTTTATAAACATCAATATTTTTATATACTAGGTATGGTCTAGTGAAAGGTGTCCTGTCCCATAGAAGGGGGGTTGAAACTAGATGATTTTTAAGGTCTCTTCCAACCTGAGCAATCCTATGATTTTAGAATTCTATGAATCTAGGAAATTTTTAGATTTATTCATGTGTTTTTGTAATGGGTTAGGTATTTCAAAGCTGCTGATTTACAGGATCTCTCTCTCGGGCAGAGCTTGGCTCCATGAATGGAGCTATTTCAAAGCCCTTGTATTGCTTGTGTTTCATGTATGGCCTACCTGAGGCCACAGTAAATCAGCAGTAATGAACCTTCTCTAGCCCTAATTTATGCAAACTCTGATCTGGACCGTCTTCTGAATTATATGGTTTTCTAAAGACTTCAAATGTTCAGCTAGTTTTTGGAATCCAGTCTGTTATTTAATACACCTCTACACTCTTGAGCGCATCCAACACCATTGATTCCTTTAAGATAAGACTACTTGATTACAATACATTCCATCATTTCCATGGCTACAGAAAATTTCAAGATTTTTTTTCCTTAATCTTTATTAAAAAGTCAGAATATTATCTGAAGAATGTTTGTATTTCCTAGGCTTCTAATTAGCCTCATGTTAAAGCACAGCCAATGTCTTGGACTCACCTCATTAAGAATAAAGGTACAGTAATTAATTTTTTTAAAGTTATCTGAGTATATCTGAATTTGAAGCAAATGTAGGTACTGGGGAAATATATACAAACTCATTTGTTGAACATCTCTGTGTTTCTTATTAACTCAGTATTTCACCTTTGTGAAATGCATGTACATACATGAACATGCTCACATTTCTGCACATGCTTATGCATATATACAGTTATAAGAATAAAGATATTCCTTTATGTACTAATTATTGGATCAAGGTTAAATGATTTGCAACAGTAAGCTTTAGAACCTTCTGACTGATTATAAGATCACAAACATGCAACACCATCTTATGCTGTCATTGGAAACAGTGACTTTTATTCCAGTTTTTAAAGAATTGGCATAAAGATAATCAAGTCTCTTTAAGACTAACCACTGTAGAGAAGCATAATCATACATAGGGCTTACCCAGGTACTTTCTTTTGAACTTTTCTCTATGAATTACACTAACAAAGGTTGTATTATTTAACTTTTCCACTACTCATTTTCCTAACATATGAAGAATCTTCATTTGTAACAGCTGTGTTAGTGCTTGACCTGGGTGGGCTGGGTGTAAAGAATGTAAAGCACTTTCAGATTTGAGAGCCATGTTTCTGTCAACACAAGTAGAAATACAGCCAGTGATCTCATTCCACTTCTATGTGATATTCTTTTCACAGTGAAAAACCATTACAAAATGTAACACATTATTTATGGCTGCTAGTCTCTGGTTAGAAAAGGTTCAGGGCTGGGATCAGAACAAGTGATGAAGGTCAGGACTGAAATACATTCATTTTTGAGAATGCAATAGAAAGCTTGAACATCAGTTACTAAGGAGTATGGGTCACCGACTTTGCCCATTCTGAACACAGATAACCAGCATGTGTCAAAGAGATTGCAGTGGAGGGCATGAAAATAGAATCTGCTTTATATCAAAGGATACAAAGCATTTTCAGGAATGTTGAATTAATTCAAAAAATGAGAAATCATAGTATAAACAAGCATGCTTTTTAAATCTATTTAATTTTTTCTCAGCCCTACTCATATCAGCATCACCTAGGATACCCACAAAAGATGCATCTGCTCACAGTTCTAAGTCAGCCCAGGTGGGAAAACTTGCAGAAGTTTGGAAGCAGGGTTGTCTTCCACAGTAAGAGCAGATGGGATTTTGGTTTGGTTTGGGGTTTTGTTTCTTTTACTATCATTTACTTTATTCACTTATCTTTTGACCAGAGGATTGGATTTAAAAGAGGCAGGTGACAGCATGTACTCAAGTAGTGCTCTACCAGTACAGTCATGTGTGACTCCTCCCTGAGGAAATCACTGCATTGCAGAGAACTCAAGTAAATTATGTGTGCTTGAATACACAGAATATGTTCAAAGTTCACTGTCATTCAAACTTTTTTTGTTTTTTAAGAAAGACTATAAATGCTAGGAGAGGCCTCTGAAGTATTTATCTTAGCATGGTATTAGTGTTTATTACTTTAAGCCCCTTGTCTTATTGCTTGCTTCAGTGAACTGAATGTTATTAGGCAAATTATTGTGAACAGCAAAATACTTCTTTCTGTCTTACCTTTCCTAATTAGAGTGACAGAAAACATGGTTTTATGGAGGTGACTTTGGTCTAGAATTCAAGATATTTAAGCCTCTCTGCCAATTGTGATCACAAAGGTTCAAAGATGTGAATCACTATGTATCTAAATAATCAATATTTCTAAGAAACTCTAACTTCCTCAGTTTCTGCAGAATAGAAATTGCCTCAATATTTTTCAGAAGAGGAATGGAAATAGAGTGCTGTCCTTTTTTGAAGGTTTTCTTTGGCTATTTGAATTTTAAGTGAACAGCTTGGAGTCCACTAAGTTTAAAACTTAAGATTGCTCCTAAGCTTTTGCTTTTTTTTTTAACAATTAAACTAGAATGACATGATAATATAAAGTACGTTAAAAAATCAGAAATAAGGAAAGAAATATGACAAAATCCATGACTCTAAACCATATTCAAGCCAGCCAAATTAATATATTACATGCAGTAATTCATCCAAAGCATCGCAGTCAACACTGCAGAGATCTAAATATGTAGCAAATATCATTTTTTGGTCTTTCAAATATTCCTTTTTTTTTTCTTTCAAATATTCCTTTACTTTGATAGTATGCCTTATGTTAATAATATGCCCATAGGATCTACTAAAAAGAATGTTTTATGTCTTATAACCTGTATTTTGATATGAGCAATATATTTCTTTTGGTGCTTAAAAATATCTTGAGCTAAAGGAAAGTCTGTGTTTAACAAGGTTTCATATAATATAGTTGAAAAATTTCTAAATCCTGATGTTTAAATAACAGGTTATGCTTACATATCAATTCAAAAATTACATATCTTAGTGTTCATTGAACCCTGCTAGCTCTTAAAATATTATCCTCCTTCTATTCCAAATAATGTTACACCCTGACTGTAACACTGTCCCTGTAAGGACTTACAGCCTAAACATTCACCATTTCTAGGTTAGAAGTATGTCATGTAGCATATTAAGTCAAATAACAACCCCACTTACTCTGAAGTGGCTGAAAAATGCTTTTCACTCTGATAAGTGGTGAAGACTTGTTAAACTCATGTGGGAGTTAGTCCTGAAAAGGCCAGATTATTTTTTCTACTGGTAGTGAGATTTTTGGTGGAGGTGGTGCTGGTTTGGGTTATTTCTGTCCTCATGAAGCATTTGCTAGTAGACTATTATGCAAATACAGTTATAATATATTAAAATACAAAACATGTATATAGATAAAATATGTAAAATATATAAACTAAGATAATACAATCCAATAGTAAATTTAAAGCTTTATAGGGACAATTAAAATAGTTCCTGTTCTTTACATTTCTCAGCTACAAGCTTGGACTTTTTAACAGTGCAACAACTGAAGTCAGAAATATACATACAACAACTTTACTGAGATAAGTAAACCAATTTACAATGATGGAACTCACTGAGAGCATGAAATTACTTCTCAGTATAAATAAGTATATTTTTTATAAGGATGTTCAGTCTTACCCCTGCAAGAGAATGATTTTTCAGACTTTCACAGAGGTTAGAGGTTTTATGGTCAGAAACTAAAGCAACAATTCTGACCATAACTTAACAGACTGCTGCTCAATGGAGAAACACTGAGATAGGGAAGAAAAAGATGGAAAACTCTCAGGAGGGATAATTTGTCAGAAAGATCTCTAAAGAGAAAAGATCGAGCAGTGTGAAAACCAGGATTCATGCTCCATAAAGAATTCTTTGGAAATACTTGATTCATCTTGAAATACAACAGTTTTGACATGCCAAAAAATTATTCTAGAAGGAGTTCACTGAAAATAGTGAAATGCTTTGTTTCTAAAAATTGATTCCTATAAAACATTTTCAAAATGTCACAGTGTTTACATTTCAGAATGCCATTTTGTTGTAAATTTTCCCATAAAATATCAATTTTTTTAGCTGAAAAGTAAGGTACACTCTCAATACTAAAAAAAAATAAGGAAAGGAAATCAATTATTTTGCCAGAAAAAAAATTATGAGGATAAAAATTCAGAATAACTGTAGAGATTCATCTGTACTTTGAAAAAATCCAAGACAATTGTTATATTCTGTGAAAGATATAACCACTCCAAATACCTTACAGACCTGGTGGAGAGACAAGTAAATAATACATTGTGTTGACACAGACCCTGACAATCAAATTGTGGGAATTGTATGTACAGGAGGTTTACATGTATTAGTAACCATGGTGTTCATGTCTTGCTATTCTTCAGTGCACACTTACACTGAGTTTTTTGAGAAAGTTTTTCCCAGAAGTTCATTTTATATGCTAGCACTGATAGCCAAAACAATGATGCTCTCCTGATTGAATCAGCAGTATGTGGCCAGTGGAGCTACCTGGTCTGAGTTTCAGACTGTTGGTATTAAACTATAAATAAATATGTGGTCATCAGTCACATGAAAGTCAAAGAAAAATAATTTCTCAAGGACTGACACCTATGATTAAGCACAAAGAAATTGCTGTGAACCAGCTCTTGGACACACAGGGAACATCTAACCTTGTCTGCCAGTAATGACCCTGTCAAAGGAGTAGATCCTCACACATACATTGAGAAACAGACATGTCTTGCTCTGTGACCCCAACAGGAAGAGAAAACACTCTTTCTAGGAGAATGTGATTATAGATATTTTTATCTATCTTCTCCTTCTTTGTCTTCCTGGTAAAAGTGCTGGTGAAAGCACACTTGGACAATGTAATTAATCTTGTAGTTATTTAATGAGTTATTTAATTAATGTGATATTTTATGATCCATGTATGGATTGAAAAGTGTTATTTATTGATATTATTATAATATAAAATAAATACCCATTTAACCAAATGTACCTAAAGGCCATTATCTTACCTACACAGCTTCTGTTATAAGAAGACAATATAATAATAATAATAATTAATAATAATAATAGTAATAGTAATAAAAACTCTAATCATTTTATTCTTCTTTCTAGTTAAAAAAAATTGGAGCCTTTAGTAATCTTCTCTCACTGCATTTTGTGGTATTGTTTGTTCATAATAACATATTTAATCTAGCAACAATCACATATCACTGAAGATGATAGCATGCTAGATCAACACTCTTTCAAATTAAAAGAAAAAACAATTAAATCTTCCTATCTGGAGGTAGCCGAAAGAATAGAAGCTTCTGGAAGAGTCAGTCCTGTCGTAAAGAAGGTGAAACAAGATTCTGGAAAAGCCAAACTGTTTCTGGAATAGATAACAAACGCAACAGCAAAGGAATTTCCAAGTGGTATGAAACATCTCAGTGGTAAAGGACTAAAAAGAAAGGAAAAGTGAATTTGGCTGAAGGAGGAAACAATGAGAAAGATGCTTTTTGACAGATATTTAGCTGAAAACACTGCATGCACTTCTGAAGAATGAAATCTGTTTTTTATTTTTTATTCTATCTCTATCCAGGGAGTCAGGAAATATTTTGGAAAAAAAATACCCTAAATATGTTACTGAAAGTATAAATCAATTTCATGTCTGATTTGAAACAGATTTTAAATATTAGCTAATCAATCACAATTCAGGTAGCTCTTTTACACCTGTGGAGGGAGAGTGGGTTCTTGCCTTACACTGTGTACTAGAGCAGATCAAATAGGTGACAGATGATTACTTTGTAGTTTTCAAGCGCTTAGCAGTACACATAGGTGACTCTGGAAAAAGGAATATTATTTCAAATAAACAGGAATTTTGGAGGTGCCTATATGCATTGTTTTAAACACTCTCTAAAATTCCACTGGTAGCTGGGTTCCACTGGCAGAAAGGTCATCATGCGTGTCTGGTAAAAATTCAAAGGTAGACAGATTAAAAAAATACTTTGTAATAAGAGTGGTGGAGAAATGGATGGGATCTCTCATCCCTGGAACTTGAAACAAAAGAGAAACTCATAAAACACTAACATTCCCTTTTCCTAACTGTTCTCAGAGTGGGACATTGCTGCTGACTGAAAAGTGATCCATACTCAGTGGATGTGTTGAGATCATTGGAGATAGACTACCACTGATGAAAATCAGTAGTGCTGTGGCATCAGGATTATATATCAGTTACATTTGGCTATAATTGTGTGTTGTAGCTGCATCATAGCCAGTGGTCATCACAAACGTGATTTCTCTCTGACATGACCTTTAGATAAAGTAAGCACACCAGAGTAAAGGATGTTGGACATCCAAAAACCCTGTAAGGGCAAAGTCCACAGAACACACACTGTCATGACAATACCTCATGGATATCTGTTTTCCCAGCAGCACGATTAGTGCTGTAACATAGCAGAAAAAAACATCTTTCATTACCATTGTCCAGAAGAAAGCACATACTTATGTAAAACTACCAAAAACTGTTTGTTCAGGATGCCAATTTGTGTCAGCTTTGATAGAGTCTTAGTATAGAACCAAATTTCATGGTGTTATGAACTGATCACTGGCTCAGCTGGAGCAGCTCTGCTCCCCTCCTCTGTGGGCAGGGGATATACTTCCCCCTCTGCCATCTTAGAGTTCAGGTTTCACTCCTCTCATGGGAAATCAAATTACTGATTATGCCAAGATAGACTATCCATGCCAGCAAGGGGGATTGATTCTTTCTGTCCTTGGTGTCTTCTTCAACCATTAATCTACTGGCTTCACTGGATCCTGCCTTTTTGATTTCTGCTTTTATGTGTGGTCACGGACAGATTCCTTTAAAAGAAAAAGAAAAAGATCTTAGTTTAAATTTTACTTTTAAAATGTTCAGATTTTTCAAAGTTTTGTAGGGTTGAAGAAATATTATTTACACTGAGTCTACTCTTCAGTTCAAGATCAGTTAAATGAACAAGCTAAGTATTAGTGTTCTGTGAAACGGATCTCAGGTGTAATATCCCAAAGGACAAGTTAACATGAAAAAAAACCCAAGCACCGGAATCCTTAAAATTTGTGCTCTTTAATATGATTTAAAAGGGATAACACACAGAAATTTAGGTGACCTTCCAAATCTAACTTTCATTTGATTAAATTGTTGTTTCAAGCAAGTAGATTGCCTATTCCCTTTTGAAAAAGAGAAATATGCCAAGCTATACCTAAAAGCTTGAAGGAAGTCTTTAAAAACGTAGTAATTTCTGAAAGTGATCCCTACACTCATATTTTCTAGGGTAAATATATTCTCAGAACCAGAGTTAACAGAGTAGGACCAGACTTCTAAGACTGATTTCTGACCAACTATGGTTTTAGTATTTGCATTAATAAAAGATTCCTGCAGCAAAGAAGGCAGTGCCTTCATGAGGCATGATCTAATATAGTCTATCCTTCTAGGAAGTTTTGTTTGTGTTTAATGATGTGTAGATTAGATTATTTTTAAATCAATAAGATTGGTGTAAAATAGAATGTATCAATGTACTTCTTTGCATTTCTGGACAAATATTCTCTTTATTTTCATAAAACAAATATAAATTATGTATAAAACCACCTTTTTCTTTTTGTAAGGCAAAAGCATAATCCACCAGCTGCTTGTTCATGCCAGTTCTCAGTAATCCCAATTAAATAATGCAGCACTATTCCCATGAGCAAGATTCTGTCCTGTTGTTATAAGACTAAATCCACAGTTATTTAAATATATTTAACAAAAGGGGGTGGTTTCCCCCTAAATCTGGCTTTACTGTATACTCTGCTTTTTGTTGCTTTAAAATACCTTCTGACAATAATTTTTGCAATTGATTTTATACACATACCAATATGTGTTAATTTAAACACTTCTTGCAACTATCTTCTGGCTAGCTCCATTGTCTCAGCCATTGGGCATAAACTGTAAGGAATATAAACTAGATCACAGAAACGTAATGAAAAGAAAAATGCAGAGGTGAACAGAACAGCATTCTGCCTTATAAAGTTACCTGGAGGGGTTGGGGTTTTTTGTACCGAAGTAAATTTTGTATTTATTATACCTGTTCATAATGTTTTAGTGAAAGCTGAAATATAAGATCTGAGAATACATAATTTATTCTATCTATATCTACATGGACATTAAAAAAAATATGCCATTTCCTTCTAAGTATTGCTTGGCTGACTATTTATTGACATTGTTCTTGGAAGAAAATGGAAATTTTGCTTATGCAGACAAAGCAAATCAGTTTTGATTTTCTATCAGAGATGTTTTAAAACACCACATGTAAAATTTCAAATACAATGGTCTTAATATATGTTTTATCAGTTTATGAAGAAGTCCAAGTACAAAAATTCTGTTTCTGTATACTTAAAATATCTCCATTTAATCAAATAAGCACTCTTCATAGCACTTGTTAGTATTTTTTGCTCAGTTTTTCAGTAGGCAAACATTAAACTCCATCCTGTTTCTCAGAAACCATTTCTGTGGAATTCAGCACAATAAAGGATCCCAGCCTAGCAATATGCCCTCGAGTGCCTAGTTTCATCTTTTGAGTAGTCCTATTGATTTCAGTAAATTATATGAATATATGAAATTATTCTCAGTCTCAAGTACCTGTAGAAACTGTGATCTAGGGGAAGCAGCCGGTTTAAGAACTTTTTCTACATTGCCTTTGCAATTAAATTCCTTGTATAATTTATCATACTTTACTAGTATAGCCTATTTAGTCTAGTCAACTAGTTTCTCTAACATATCTGGTAATAATACA
Organism: Promerops cafer; assembly: GCA_013398275.1. Classification (NCBI taxonomy): domain Eukaryota; kingdom Metazoa; phylum Chordata; class Aves; order Passeriformes; family Nectariniidae; genus Promerops; species Promerops cafer. Next base: position 515,880 of record VZSE01010647.1, on the reverse strand, counting down.
GATCCTAATAGAGAGCTTAAATATATAGTACATTATAGTCTCATGGCATAACTCAGGTGAGTGATCAGGCCAGGTTGCTCAGTGTTTTACCCAGTCTGGTCTTGAAACACTCCACACCTGCCTGACCTCTCTGGGTGACCTGACAGACTTTTCTCATGGGGAAAACATTCCTCTTTACACCCAAGCTGAACATCTCATTTCGGTTTATATCCATTGTCTCTCGTCAATGCACCACTGTGAAGACCCTGGCTCCATCTTCTCAGTTATGTCCTGGGGACTACTCTAAAGTCCCACACAGGAAAAAACTCTCCAGGCTGAACAAGCTCTGGTCATCCAGGCTCTGCTTAGAGAGGGCCTCTGGATGGCAGTCCTGCACGTGAGCATGCTAGCTGGCATCCCCAGCATGGTGTCATCTGCTTATCTTAGAATCATAGGGTAATTTAAGTTGGAAAAGACTTTTACAATCGTCACATCTAAATATAAATTTAATGCTGCCAAGTCCACCACTAAGCCGTACCCCCAGCTGCCACATCTACAGGTCTTTTAAATACCTCCCAATGTGCATGTATTTGTGTGTACACGTGTACATACATACATATATTTACACTCAAATTATAGCTTATCCACCAGTCTATCAGGTATACTCTGTACATAGTATTTAAAAAATAATTGCACATTTTTCTGGTCTGATTAAGGTGCATTAAACTTCTGCTGAAGTGTAGTGGTGCTAAATTAAACTAGAACTGAAAGTGAGTAAGACTCGTGCTCTCAAAATTCATGTGCAAGTTCATCTTATTAATAATCTTGTCTAAATGTTTTCTTTTTTTTCCACATCTTGTATGAAATGTTACTTTGAAAAATGGTGGCTTTGTCAGAGTTGGTGGAATGATAATTATCTTTCCATTAACGAGGGGAATATTTAAAGCTGTGAAACAATAAGGCACAATCAGGTCTATGAGAGATAAGTAGGAGGCCTTTTATCTCCAGGAGTCTTGATAAGCTGATTCAAATTTTTTTCTGAGAGTTGATATACCCCTTTAGTTTTAACCCACAAGCAATCATTAAAGTTCAGTGGGATGCCAATGTCTCACTAGGAGAAACCTTTACAGCACATTCCCAAATTGAGTTTCTGTGGGGAATCTTGAAATATGTAGTGCCTTGTAGATGGTAAATTGCACCTGCAGGTTTTCACTGTTCTTAGATGATCTCTAGGTGTATGGTAAAAAAGTCTCACTTTAACGAGCTGCCAGCAGAGTGGAGCTTCCCATATTAGCTGACAAATGCACCCTGATTTAGAGAAACGTTGCCTACAATTTGTCCCTGAATGATTTATAACCTTCAAAGACCTCTAAGACGTTCATTATCTACAGGGATTTAGTCATCCTACAGGTTTCCTCATGTAAATAAGTGCAATTACACTGACCTATTTTATTTATCTTCTGCAAGTAAATTTTTTTATATTTGATCACATTCTGAGGTCTCCTTGTCTTCCCTCACCTGCAAAAATTTTAAGAAAGAAAAAGGTTTCTGGTTAAATGCTGTAAAGTTGGAATTCTATCCAACTGATGCAAAGCTGTCTGAAGGTTTCTTATCATCAGATGATAATCTTGATTTTCAGTGCTTTTGCACAATATTTTCTTCCATCAAAGAAGTGCTTGTTTTCTTGTCATGGAATCCTTGAACAATCCTGAGTAGAGCACAAAATGATATATTTAATTTCCTCATTCTCTTTCCCCTTAGCTAAACTGTCAAATGATGGCTCATGACCTTTACACTCTAGTTTCTGACTTTGTACAACCCACAGGAATAGAATGGAAGGGAACGGGGTTTTTTTTCTGGAGTTTGCAAGCAGCATCAGTACAATGAAAACAGATATTCAGTCAGATACAGAGTTAAGAAGAAACGTTATAAAATGTGGTCAAGGATTACAATGTAAAACTAACGAATGAGCAAAGCAGCATTTAGAGATTTGCCTGCTAATGGAGGTGGGTCTGCCAGTTCTGCCACAAGCGGATAAGAAGCAGTCAGCTTCTGACCAGAGAGATGTTCCACCAGCTGGAGAGGTCACAGGCAGTCTGCTCACTGGCAAGCCCCTGAGCCTTTCAAAAATGAATATGATTAAGTCATACATTTCAGTCTGCCAGGAGTGTGGATACAGCACGTTAGGGTCAAGCTAAGGAGCCTTAGCAAACAAGCTTTGAATACAGATCAAAAGACCATGTGTACATATATGTAAACTGTATATTTTATGTTCTGGTGGAAATATATTTTTCATGAAGAGCAACAAAGTACAATAGATGCTATGACAAATGCCAATTGATCTACCAATGTCTTCTCCTTAAAGAAGACTGAAAATAATCTAGCTGTATGCATTTTATTTTGTTTGTTTCTTGCTATTATTTTATTACTGATCAAAAAAGAGCACATATTCGATCTTTGATGAATATAAGAACCATAGGCATCAGCATATCAAATGCAGGAATGTAAAAATTCCAGAAAACAACCAGTTCTGGGCCTCTATTTCAGTAAAGAGTTAAACATTGCTAAAGAAGACAGAACTAAAGATTATAGTTGTTATGTTTTTAGTGTCTCCATACTGCATTTATAAGGTACATCCAATTGCCTCATATTTTAACACTTTCCCACATCTCTACTTACATTCTGAACTCTTAATTATTGTCCTTTTTTTTTCTTTTAATAAGTTTTCTTCATTTTTCCATGTACTTTCTAGATTTTTTTCCTCAAGACTTTATATCAAACTGCAGTTTCTGGAATGCTTGATTTGCTTTCCAAATCTTTTACTTTGTTTTTCAGTTCTTTCTTCATGACTTCACTCTTTGTGCCTATTCAGTCTATCAGATTGTCTCAGGTATTTTTAGACAGCTGGTATCTAGGCATCTTATTACTATTAAAGATATCAGAAAGTGCTGTAAAATAACTCTATAAAAAGAGTTACTCATCAGGTGGAGTCGTGCTGCAGAGATACAACAAATGCTGACAAAGGACTGGTCATTCCAGCTCCAGTGCATTACAAACCTGCAGGACAAACAATCTCAGAATTAAAAAAATCAGGCACCTTTGGGTCCACACAGGCACAGATAGGTACAGACTGAACAGATACTGGGAAAGTATATGGAGAATATGTTGAGGAATACACTCAGTGTCAGTAGCTCCATGAGCAGCTGCAGTGCCAGCTCCAGGCTGAGCTCTGGTGGTGAGAGCCCCAGACAAGAGGCTGTGAACTGGAACCAGCCTTTGCACAGCAAAGGGCACAGGGACCTGTGGTGCCAGCCAGGGCACCGGACACTCAGAGACACGGCAGGAGCTGAGGACTCAGCTGGAAGACCCCAGACTTCCCTGCACTTTGACTGAGGGCATAAAAGCCCAGGGGTTCCTTTCTTTAGAGTCCCTTCCCAGAGGCACCAGCTCAGGCTGTTATTCTGTTGTTGCACCATGATTAAATTACTGAAAGGATCCAGAGGTCTGAGACTCTGCTGTGGAAAGCCTGGGGTTGAGCTGACAAGGAAACCTGGTGTGACTGTGTGAGAGTGGGGTGTGTAGTGAGTCAACTGGGGCACCCACAGGGTCACTGGAGCTGTTGGAAATCATATAACTTTCCTAAATGCATTTTCTTATTAATGGGTTTAAGTATCTTTTTAACTGATTGTTGGTCATAAGCAGTGTCCACTTTGCCATCAGGCTGGGTTTCTTCTCACAGACTGTTGTCGCTGGTTTTGGGTTTTGCTGGACTAGACCTGATAAGCTGCAATAAATTGAAGCCTAAGGGAGTTGAAGATTGAAAATCTGGGATCTTATATTTATTGCCCCTCAAGGAGATATTGGAATAACAAGAAGATATAGAGGACATTAATAAAGACATTACAGCATGAGAGTTGAAGACTCCCCATCTGAGAAAGAACAGTAAGAACACTAAAGAATGTGGACTAAATTAGCATGAAGTGCAAGAAATCAGTAACCAATAGGGGACAGAATACAAATTAATGAAGATAATGATGTAACTTTGAACCAATGAATATTAATTTCTTTGTTTGCTACAAATGTATAAATGAGTGAAAAGTCTTAAAAGCTGTGTGTGCAGTTGGAATGTTTCACTACACACCCTGTTCAGTAAAGTAATGCCTGGCTCACTAACAGTTAAAGGATGGTGTTGGCGGCATGAGGGACTGACTGAGTGGCTCCTTGAGGGACAGACAGGAAAGTTTCCTTAACATTCTGACCATTTTATGAAATAGAATTATGAAGCTGGTCAGTGAGGAATGAGACACAGCCTCTTCTTCTCACCTGTGCTATGTCTGGATTTAGGAGGAATCTTTTGCACACATCCTGCTCATACGAGCACACAGTACCATCATTACCAGTATGGAGAAAGCTGAATGCAGCCTGAGAATTCACACTTAGGTATACACAATGCTGTCATAGCTCCAGAAGAGTATTGTACTACATGGAGAAGCTCTCACTCCCGTATCATCGTTATTATCAAAAGCTTTTCTGTGTGAAGTGATAAAATGTATTTATAATTTGTCTTCAAATAAATGGACTGCCTCACATAAACTCAATCATGATCCTTCCTTTCCTTTTACTACCAGAACTCAAGCTGCAAAACTCCCTAATAATCTTTCTGGTTTCATAGATCTCAAGGAGGATATTTTTTCTTTCAGGTTTTTGCTACTTTAAAGTATTTCACGGTAATAACACTACTTATTCTCCTTTTGCTTTAGTCTCTCAGATTAACTAAGAGCTCTCAGAAGCTTTTGTGGTGGTTCTGGACAGATTTCTTTTCTAAACTTGAGGCAACAACTGCTTCTCATCTCCAGTTTTCCATCTTGTAGAAGGGAAGAAGGAAATGGAAAAAGGCATCATGGGTTTGAGGTGATATCAGTGAGTATTTGTTACCTGATAAAATAGAATTCAACAGCCTGCCAGTGTTGTTTGAAAGCAAACAAAGGGAAAATCTGGCAGCCCTTTTGGCCAGGAAAGACCTGCAGCTGCTCCCTATATGTTTTTACATTGGCAATGCTGCTAAAAGTTGCCATCCAAGTGTCGAATCAGACCTAAAAATTCTCAGTTACTCAGTGGGCATGAGTTCAAAAGGCCCCGTAGAACTTCAGAAAACCATTGATTCATCCAGTGAAAAATCACAAGGCGGATAATATCTGACAGGAATATGTTCCCAACACCATGTCAAATTATATTTTGGCCACACACTCACACACACAAAAAATTGATTCAAACAGTTTAAGGTACATAACAAGGTACATAAGGTACATAAGGTAAATAACATTGAGAGTACCTTTACGGTTTCAGAAGTGTCTGAAATTTCAGGACCACATACCTTATTATAGTCTCAGACTGAAACAGAGAAAAAAAGTTCTTCCTGATCTCATTTGATTTTCCAGCTTTGAATGAAGTTGTTATTGAACCAAATTAGCTGGAAACTGAACCAAAGAATTTATTCTTCCTGTACATGCAGAAGAAGAAGCATATGTGAAAAGATAGATTATTACTCCAATAAAATAATTCCAATAATTAGGCTAATGACTCCTACTTCAATTTCATTTACATTTAGAGCAAATTCTTACTGCTTGTTCTATTTTATTTAAAAGATAATTAAATAAATCTAAGTTCATACTATTTAGAATTTTACATACCTCCCATTTTTATTTTTAATATCTGTTGAATTTCACCTGCTTATATATTCATTAGCTATTCCTTGGTCCCATTCTACATATTTGTATTTTTTTTGCTGGTTTTCGATTGGGAGTTCAGTTTCTATTTTGTTTTGAGGCTATACTTCCATATTGCTGTTTCCTAGTGTGCTTTACTGTGGCACATTGCTGGAGTTAATCTTGAAAATTTTTAAGCTAAATTTGCCCTTTTAAATAAAAAAGAGGACCATGGACCATTTTCAGATCTTGTGTGCAAGGGGTCTTGAATGGCTGAATTAATGGCATATTGAACATTTTCCTGTCTTTCCACAGGCTCTGTGTGATGCTCATATGCTCCTAAAGGAGAATTACCATCTGTTGAGTCTGGGTGGATATTTTCAGTCCAGAGGGCTTCATATGAATGTGACAGTTGTGTTGCAGCACGACAGAGTGAAGTTTACCTACCCCATAGATTTTTTGGAGTACAGTGGGAGGTTATGTGGGAGACTTGAGGCTGCAGAGTCTTCTGGGATAGTACAGAAGATTCTCTAACCTTCTTCTGTCTTCACCACAATTTCTTTTGGTAATTATTGTTTGAAGTCAGGAAGTACATTAACAACTAAAAAGAGAGAATATCCAGTGCTCCCACAGTTTGTCTTGTTCTCTGACCTTGCTTTATTCAGCAATATTAAATGTAACTACCTTGAACAAGAACATGCTCTGAAATAATGCTCTTGTACAGTGATGTACAGTCATAGCAGGAAAGATTCTCAGTGACTTCCTGATTTCTAGCCTTCTTGCACAGATACATTTGGATAGGCTCTGGCTGGCATGTTCCTAGTATTGACATAATTTGCTTGAGCTGGCAGCCTTGGACCAGCTGATGCTGTGAGTCTGTGGTGGTTCCCACTGTCAGCCCTTGGAATTCTCCTGTCCCAAATGGACACACATTTGCCCCATTCAGCAGTCAGAATATCTGCTTTCTTTATGGTTTTGCTAGATACTTTGGTGATTTGGGATGGGCTGTTAACATTAATGACTAATGTTGCACCAAAGCAACAAGTATTGCTCCTTGCCATATCCTGCACTGGCCATGCTGTATTTCAAGTGTCTAGTACACAAATTGAGAATTTCCTGTTTGGGAGCCTGCTTCAACTACTCAAAATGTCCACAAAGTCCATACAAGCCTTTTCCTGTTCAAGTATGGGATTTAAGCACTCCATTTCTTGTCAAATGTCTCATTGAGATTTGGATCTATTATTGCTTGTACTCTAGTGTTTGTTTATGTAAGTCCCTGAATCACCATGATTGCACAGTCTGAAACAATTCACATATTGGTGCTGTTTTTAAGCTGATACAGAAATTGGTCTACCACTTGGCAATTCTGTACTTGACTAAGGATAATGGCAAATGTGGCAAACAATCCATATTCACTCTTATTTTTGTAGATGAGGTCACAGTAAACATACCTAAGATATGCCTGAACTGTCAACTCTGCAGGTCACTCTCATCTAATGCAAGTTACACAAACTGCCCTTTCCTGCTTCTTTCATGGCCTACTTCTTGCAAAAATCAAAACACTCTAATTTTTGCTTTTTGATCCTTTCCAATTTGTTTTAAAGCATACAAATTTTGTAGAGCTAATCTAAAACTGTTCCCATCCAAAATGTTTTCTCACTTTGTTCTGATCTCAATGAAGTAATGAACTGCATAAACATGTTCTATTTAGATTTTTGTAAATCAATCAGTGCACAGGAAGATGTAAAATAAACTGAATAGAAATGTGAATGCTGATGGCAAGCAGAATACTGGTTTTAGGGATATAGAAGGGGAAAAGTGCTCAATCTACACAAAAGCCTTGGAGGGCCACATACAATTAAATATTTATGAAATGCAACATGCTTCTGCAGGACAAGGATAAAAACAACCGTACAATATTGGCAAATCTTGATATTTCAGATAGGAAAGCACTCTTTTTTTCCCTCATGTGCATATTACATAGCAATAAACTCTAGAAAATTTCTGCAAGACGCTTTTATAACCGCCACTGAAAAGAACGGGAGAGTAAGATGTACCTCCTAGTGGCAACCAGAAAAGTGCTCCTGTTTGACCATCCACAAGCCACTCTGGCAATCACACTCTGGTGGTCATNGAGTGTCCAGTGCCCTGGCTGGCAGCACAGGTCCCTGTGCCCTTTGCTGTGCAAAGGCTGGTTCCAGTTCACAGCCTCTTGTCTGGGGCTCTCACCACCAGAGCTCAGTCTGGAGCTGGCACTGCAGCTGCTCACGGAGCTACCAGCACTGAGTGTATTCTTCAACAAAAGCTCTCTGATATGGTACAAAACCAGATTCCTTTAGTAATCTCTATTAGATATAAACAACATGATTTGTGGATTATTATAAAAGGCTGCGGTTGCAATGAAGAATTTTTTCCCCACCCACTGAGAAAGGCTGATCAGTGAATATTAAATTTCCCTTTGTGCTGTTTCAATTACATTTCATTTTGATTTCTCATTTCTTGGCAAACTTTCAAATTAGGTCTATATTAGCTTGCTCTTCATCTAACTGGTGGTAATTAAATATGTTTTAAAACTGTATTTCTCCCTTGAAGCTTTTGTTTTCTGCCTGGTAGGTTTTTTTGGTGAACAACTACTTGGATCAATCACAACCTTATTTATATCTTCACTTTTCTCCCAAACAGCAACTAAGAAAGTATACCAGGCTTTTGGTGGGCATGACTGAAATACCAAGGTGTTAAAAACTGTTTGTAAAGTAAGACAGGTTGGCCAAAGCAGGAGGGAGAAGAATCAGTCTAGGTCTTGAAGGTCTAACCTCAAAATCATGGTGTGTGTCTTGAGGCACAGGAGCAAAAAATAAAAGTTAGCTCTTCCTAACATCTCAGGTGGTTCTTTACTAGGGTTCAAGAAGTGTGTGTCTTATCCAACCTTCTAAAACCATGTTTGCTCTATATATCTTACATCATGGAAGAAACACTGAATTTCAAATGTGCTGTGTATGTTTGTGACAATTTTTCTCATTATAATGGAAATTAAGTTTGGGACTGTCAGAAGGATTGAGTTCCCTGTTTGATCCAGATGCTTTTTAGCTGAGCTTCTGTGATTGAAGGTTTTTATGAAGACAGTGGATGACTGCAGACTTGAATGTAATCTTAATGTTTCAAGTGCTTCAAGGTATCTACTAGGCATTTGACTAGTAAATTCTTTCCATCCTTTTACTTTTTCATGCATAGCCCACAGCAGAAATTGAAGTTTCTTGTTTTGAATGTTCATTTTCATCCATTTGTATAATTTTGGAATTGCTGGAATATCTCTATCTTTGTAATATTAAAAGCTGGATATTAAAGCAAGTCAGATATCAGCCTACATTATAATTATTTTGTCATGATAATATATATTTCTGCTTAGCCTTTTAAGACAAATATTAAGAAGTTCATCTCATATCGTTGTTGTTGGAGTTCCATTAAATTTTGCATTTACTTTTTTCCTAAATACTGTTAGAAGCTTTCTTTTTGCTCATTTATGACATCAGCAGACCCAGTTTTTTAAATTTGCATTTAGGGATAAAGGACTGTAGATACATGTATCATCCCACAGACACTGGACATGTTCACCCATGGATGGATGCATGTGCCTGCTTATTGCCTTGATTAAATACTGTACCCACTAATGTCCCAGGAACCTTAGCTTTAGAACTTGATGTGCTGAGTTCTTCAGTAGTGATAATATGTATTCAGATCCACTACTACAAAATAATTCATAAACTTAAGTCAAGATTTCATGCTCTAAGTTTAATTTAGAACAGGTTAAAATATGAATAGCTACATTTCCATTTCCTCTTTGATGTACTTAATGCATCAATTTCAAGCAAAGAAGTTACGTACATTTCATTAATGCTTCTGAATATATGCTTCTTTTCAAGAGGCCTAAGAACTCTCAGAAATTGCTGGGAAATGAGTATAGAACAACCTTTAAAAAGCTCAGAAAACGGAATTAAGCTGTCTGTTGTCACTGCAAGTCCTCACAGGTGAGAGAGGAGTCATATTTTAAGGTTTTGCTGATTGTGTCTCTCCTGGATTACACCACGAATAATAGTCATGATGATTAAGTAAATCTTTATTAAAGGTAACAAGCAATTAATATAAACAACAGCCAACAGTAAATCTGAAAAGTACAAAAAATGATTAAGCATTCTCATCAATTTAATAGGAAAACAGAAAATTAATAAATAATTAGTTTTAGATTCTTGGCTTGTTATTCATGACCACAAAAGTATTGTCCTGGCTGTAACAGTCTCCTCCCAAGACAACACCTTGGAATAGTTGCTACAGCATTATCTTCCAACACCCGTCCCTCCATTCCCCAGAAGTTTTAATAATTTGGAAGAGCAACTAAAACCTTATGGAGCCTTACAGGAATTACACTGCATACTAACAGTCTCCCCATTTCAACTTATTCAGTGCAATTTTGATATATTGCTGTGTGTTATCAACTGTTTCAGTGAAATTTCTGGGTGAACCCACTGTTCATAGATAAACTTTCATTATTTGCCACAATAGTGTCTAGTTGCCATCTCTGAGACTAGAATGCTATAAATGCCTCTAATTAAATAAGGAATAGCTTCTGCTCTTGGAAGGTTATCATCTAAATAGAATAGATGGGAAAACAGCAGAAGAAAAAAGTATTGTTAAGTACTTATTAAAGATGAGCAGCTGAGGCACAGACTCAGGATAAGTGTGAATAATAATAATTTCTGAGCAAAGACTGAAGAATAAAAGCCCCAAAGTTGCATGGACTGCAAAACAAACTTCTTTTTCATCATTTAAAAGTATTTAAAATTTAATAAAAATTTAAAAGTATTTATTTTATATTGAGCAGTATGTTTTGTTCAACACAAAAAAAATTTTTTTGAGGAAAACCATGGAAAGGAAGCACTAAATTTACAAGATGTGTCTTCATTTCTAAGGAATATGTCTTGCTATTTTCTGAGGAAGAGGTCTTGCTCCTTTCTACACTTCATCTTACAGAAGTCTCCTAGAGTTAATTTTCTCTTTTATCAAACAATCAACTTCCTAATCACAGTAGCCTGTGGAGTACTCCCTCCATCTAGTAAGGGGGAATTAAATATTTTCATTTTTTCATGCTGAATTAAATTCTACTTTATATAAGTATCTAAGACATAAAACTCTGCTGTTTCTGGTCATTATTGAAGTTATTGTCTCTCTTTTTCAATGCATAGGTAAGTATTCCATGTAAGATGGAATAGCTTCAGCAGAAACCAGTGAAAAGAATCCACATCAAGGTGTATGCAATACCTTTAAAGGATAAAAAAAAAAAATTCCAAGTTCTCTAGGATGAGGGGAGAGTTGAGAGAGGTTCTATTAATTTCCAGGAAATTTTATGTTAAATAAATGATGGGGTTTGTGTTCTAATGAATTAGAATTTAGACTTTACTTTTTCTTATTGACATCAAAAAAATTTTCAGAGTTGACAGCACAAGCTATTTTGATGTTTCCAAAGATCTAAAACCACTCAGCCTCCTCAAAATGAAACTTTTGGTTAAAAGGACTCAAATTTTTTTATGAGAAGTAAGGTAATTTGCTCAAGTAACAAATGAAATTTCTATTTGGGACATGAATATAAGTTTGAATAGGTATGAAGCATGAGTTTCTGTGCCCTAGTCCATATCTGTTGTCCACCCATTGTTGAATTCAAGAAAGGAAAAATGTGGCAGATAATTAAAAAAAAAAAAAAAGAAATTAAATGTGGCATATAACAACAAAAAAAAAATATTGCAATTTTATGAAGATTCACCTAATTCAGATTTCAGCTTTCATTTTCATTATCTAGTTTTCTGTTCCATTTGGCATTTTCACGTCATATCAAAGAGATCATGTTTGACTCCAGAACCAAAATGCTGCATGACTAAGGAGTAAGAATCCTTTTCATCTTCCAAGTCTTGAATGGCATGAAATTTTGTTTCCAAGGAAACTGCAGATTTTACTTTGGTAGAAGCTACATGACAAAGAAGGTGTAAAACCCATCTTGTAAATTGTCTCTACAGATGTAAAAGTCGTGTATAAAATTCTTGAGTTTAACATTCCCCTCCTTCCTGCCATGAAACACAGGTGAAGCTCATTTTGCTCCTTCCATATATATGAACTGACCAATGCAGTAGTTCTCTAGTATGAAAATGTAACAGAACTAGAATTCAAGTATTATTGCTCTCCATAAAAGATAAAACTAAAACTAGAAAATATTTCTAGAAATCTCAGTGAGGCCCATTCTCCTCTATCGTAATAATGACAAGGGAGGATGTCTCCACCCTTGTGAGAGGGATTGCCTTTATAGACAGATTTTTACATGCTGGAAAGAGCCATCACCAGTAAGAACCCATGTCAATCCACTACAGTTTAGTGTTATACTAATTTATATTGGCTGAAAACTTAGTATCTAGACTGTGGTCTTCAGCATTTTTCAAAACAAGCCACTTTGTAACTTATGACTAAATGCCACTTAAGTCGAATTCCTAAATGTAAAGTAGTAACATGATGTTCATATTTTCTGTCATCTCTCACCAATAGTAGACCTTTCTTCTTAGAATACTTTTATGCTTTCATATAAAACCTCTCATCATTACTCCTGCCAGTTGCTGGAACTCCTGTTGATTATTCCCAGCTGATTCTTAAAACCAATTAATTTAGCATGATGTCACAGCAGTCATTACAAAATGATGAGTCAGAACTTTCATTTGCAGTGCAGCATAGTGAGATCATACAGTACACTTTTATCTTATTGCTATTTTTTTTTTAACCTCTATTGTGTCTTTCAATTTACTAATACCTCAGATCTGGTGAACCAAACACTTGGATGGAAATTCTCCCTGTCTCAAAGGAGCAGCAATGAAGATTTACACTGGCATCAGCTATAGAATCCCAATTAGATAAGCTTGCTTGGATTCCTCTAAATTTAAAGTGACCTGTATATCTTTTTTTCCACAGGAAAACTAAAGCTATTTCACAAATCATATTATTTCTGAAGAGTCAGCCACTGGATATGAACTTTACATTCTCCTAGTGATTGTTCCTATACCATCAGCCCATTATGCCCTCTTCATTCTGTTAACTGCTTGTCACAGTTGCATGTAAGCTTTATTTCTAGTATTGATGTTAACTATTAATTTGATTAACTCGGAACAGGGAATGACAGTCCATAACGGGATTTAACCTTGTGAACAAGCAATAACTAATGAGTGAAGGTCTTCATAAACTCATGTCCTTACAGATAAAATCTGCCCTCTAAGCTGCTGACATTCTAGTGATAGGTACCAAACCCACTTATCATTCAAGCCAAGAACCTTTATCATTAGTAGCACTGGGAATAAACATCCATCATGTAGGTTTTATTGTCTGCAAGGGCTGCTTTTATGTGCTTAGTTTTAGAGCTCTCTTTAAAACAATTTGCCTTGCATTGCAAAGATGGAAAAAGAATTACTTTTCCTATTAGATGACAAGAACTATATTTTGAAATCTGGTATCTAGACCATACCACTCATAGGTTTCACTGATAAACTTCTGAAAGCAATGAGTACTTGAGACTGAGAGTAGAAGTGACCAAAAAGCAAAGAGCAATAACAATTTGAGTTGTTAGCTTGATTGTGTTTGGATTACATATAGTTCCCTGAATACTTAGGGGAAGATATAAATCTTGGACCTCTGCCCTTCTCACTAGAACACACTCAAAAAATAAAACCCATTTTCTTATACAGAGTCTTTTATTTTTTTTTTCATTCTAGATCTTAAATGATTTTTTATGATAAACATGCAAGTGCACCTTTACTCCTAAGCAGTCTGATTAAATGATCCATATTTAAATCACTATTCCAAAAACTGTTGATTGGGACCATGAGTACCAGTCTGCTATTAGCTGCTGTTTGTCTCTTCTAGCATGGCAATCCATTTTATGAAATTCCTGAAAAGAAACATCCCATATGAAATACCACCTTCAAAAGGTGAAAGCACATTTTGAATGGAAATAATGACCCTAAGTCACTGCTGCTCTCTGTGCTCTACTTGGTCCTGCCAAAAGCTTCCATCATGGTGTATTGTTATTATAACATTCTACTTTTTCTATAAAAAGTTTCCAACTCAGTTATTTAACAGTATAAACAAACAAAGAAAACATAGCTTCAAGGCCTTACAAATTTTAAATCCTTATTTAAAGGGAGCAGCTTTCACCTGATGCTCCATTAATGTCCTTTTGGAACAGCCCATAGGATGCAATATATACATACTCTAAAAAAAATGCCATCACAAGGCAGACTATTTATTCCAAAAGACTGATTTATTTGGTGATCTCCTTGTTCCTTTCTTGATTAGCTCAGTGCATCTCTCAGTCTTGGCACTGCAGAGAAAAGACAAGGGTTTAGAGTGTTTGTGGAAGGGCCTGGCTGACTTGGCTCAATCAGCAGCACAGGTGGGACCTAATTTCAGGCAATACAGTGGCCTCGTATAACACAGAAGACACAATATAATTTTATGGGAATAAAAGTTCCAAAGAGGCACTCCTGTGAACACTGTTCTTTGCTATAATTTTAAATGCTTTTTAAAAACATGTTCCACCATTCATATTAACTTTATTGACATTAGCTGTAGCTATAAATGAAACAGTTAAAGAGCTGGAGACATTCTGAAATAATTGTCAGCTGAGAAGGATATAGTAAAGCTTCTGAAGCTGTTCCCTTTAGCCATTTCAAGACCTGATTCTGAGACAATGAAGTGTATCTTGTCCTATGAAAGTGGGGAATTATTTCTGTGGAAAATGCTTTGAGAGGAGATCTGTGTCATGATGGGTAGAATATGATTCAATAATTTAGTAGTTGTGTGGAGGTAAAATATGTGAAAGGAAATGGGAAGAGCAGGTAGAAATTGTTATTAAGCTTTTGTAGATTTCATTCAAAACAAAAGTCAGATCTTCACCCAAGTGAAAAGTCCATTCTGATGCAGCTAGGAGGAGGTTAGCCAGTGTATACTCATACTGGTCCAGAGCTTGCTAAGGATAATTTACATGATAAAAATGGCTTCAGCAGGTCAGAATTACTCTATTCTATTCTCAACTACAAGCACCTCACTTCAGTTATTCTTAAAGGAGTCAGATTAGTGACACCATGTCATGTTCTTGTCTCATGTATGTTATTTTAGTATAATGCAGCCCACTCCTAGGCCAGGTTGAGAGTCTGAGCTGCCACACTTCTTCATTCCCCATCAGACTGTCTGTATTTGACTGTGGAGAGTGTCTCTAAACTCCCTGACTTTTTAGAAGTGTGTTTATGTGCCAGCAAGGCCATAGACCAATGGTGTTAATAAAGGAGCTGCATTATTGCACACAGCAGCATATATAGCTCACAACTTGAGATCACCATAAAAAGAAGCTCTCCAATCATGACAGTAAGATCCACCCATAAGGTAAGTAAAAAAAATCAAAATGTATGAGACTTCTAATATATTATTTGTCATATATTCATATTAAAGGTCTGTTGGCTTTTCTATTCAGGCCTTTTAAAATTTTTAGATGTGCTATAATACTTATCCCTTCTATCTCCTCAAAAAAAAAAAAATCTTTATGAGAAATTAAATCCCTAGGGTTTTATGAGAAATTTTCCACCTTTCATTTTAGAGGTCAGAAACCAAATGGCACAATGTTTGCAAGCCAGGGGGAAGAAGCATGTGCTAATCTTATCACTTCAGCTTTCTACCTTACTTCTGGAGCAGATTCAGGGGATAAAGTACCTAAAGTAAGCCTAGAAGTGATCCTTAAAAAAAAAAAAAAAAAA
>VZSE01010647.1:287800-500328 GCA_013398275.1 Promerops cafer | reverse complement strand
AGACTAGAAAGTATCCTTAAAAAAAAAAAAAAAAAAGAGAGAGAAAAAAATAGAGGAAATATTTCAGGTTTGCTCTTGGGAAATTTCATCAGTTAACATTTCACCTGTTTGGCAATGCCCTTACTGAATTGGCATTGTTCCTTCCCAGAAAGCATTTTCAAGTTGCTGAGCAGAAGAATAGCAAGCAGGAGGATTTTTTAATATATACATTATATAAATACGTGTGTGTGTGTGTGCATATGTAATTATATGTATAAGTGTGTGTATGTATATATGTATGTGGTTTTTATTCTGGTGATCGTAAGTATAGAAATATTTTAAGGGTTAGTTTGCATGTGTTTTTCATATTTTGCTATGTAGGGAAGATTTACTGTAACATTTGTGAATTTCTATGAAAAGTTCATCATTTAAAGCAGAACTCCATATTAATGGAATAAATCCTTATTTTCATAAGAAATAGTTTACGGGTTTTTTTGGATGCAGTTGGAGGGGAGTATTTTTGTTTTTTGATGTTATATAAACATATAAAGAGAGACTGAAGAGCAGACCAAAATTTACTTATGTCTGTATGCCCCTCTTTAGTTAAGAGTAGAAAGGAAATGATACTAATTTTTACCTATATTCTCTCTTCAACCAATACAGTTAATATTATATAATAACATGATTGTAGAAGAGAATAAGTTGATCAAACATGATTTATGAAAAATGTAATTTATGAATATTTTGTATTAAGCTGCTTTTCCCAGATATTGTTCATCATATAGCTTGGTGAAAATTAAGGGAAATTGTTTGCAAAAACATGAACCCATATTTGAAAGAGAGGAAATTGTAACATTTTTCTCAATGTAAGTTTGTAATTGATGGAATTGAATTTTTTTTCTCATGATCTTTCAAGAGTTTTCAGCAAGGACAGTTCACACAATCATTTTCTGACATCTCTAGGTTTAGGATGAAAGACCAAATGGAAAGAAGCTTGCTTTAAATGAATATTACTAAGCAACAGGCCTTGAATTAAAAAAAAAAATTCTTTATGAAAACAACTATGTATATGCACAGGTTACAGCACATGGAGTAAGAAGATTGAAAGATAGCAAATTATCAAGATAAGAGGAAATTAGCTCCTAAAGGATCTAATAGTTCTCTGTCTGCCCTTGACAAAATTTGGTTATGAAAAAGTTAATCAAATTAAATTAAAAAGGGTCTATGCCCTGTATAACTAGAAAAAAAGCCATGACATCCATGACATACAAAATTCTCATAACAGTAACAACAAGGATGCTTAGAGTTTATACTACAAGTATGCTAAAAAGATAATACAGGAGATATAATTTAATCATTTCAGAAACCTAAGTGGATGAACCTTTCCTTCAGATATAAGACTCCATGCATACAATTATAGAATGAAACAACATAAACACACTGCTCCTGCATGCATAAATGCAGAACCTGGGTACAGGTTCTGTACCAGAGGTAATATAACCTCATTCCTGATTAACCCTTTCCCATCTCCAGAAAAGTAGTTTGGTATTTTCTAGTGAAACATAAGCAGGATATTAAAGCTTGTAGCTGTATCTGACAAGACTTAATGCATCTTCTCTGCTCCATTGTCTTTCTAATGTAATATGGTCCCCAGTATCATATTTTTTCATATAGACACAGTAATATTTATTTACAGTCTCCCAATTATTTCTTCTCTACTTTTTTAAAGTTCTTTACACCAAACCTCTGATTTTCATATCTAGTGTTAAAGTCTTACACAATAAAATAAAACTATAACCCAGTGTGACTAGTTACACTCTCTGTAAAAGTCTGGTTTCACTATACATTTATTGACACTTCTGATCTCTTACAGCACCAGTTTTCCCATAGAATATTTTCCTACTTTACAGTTTGTTTCACTGTTATTCCCATTTTTTTCCTGTATAAAAAGCCCACGTAAAAATTATGCATAAGGAGGCGAGAGGGGTGACTTACTGAAAGATTTGTGGTTGTTCATGTCTGAGATTTATATTCAACAGAACAGTGCCTTTACCATAAAGTACATCTGCATTGCCCTTGAGTAAATCACCTGCTGTGTGTTGGTACACTTGGAATGCTTACTATGTTGCTATTAATTTAATTAATGAAAGAGCCAAGCACATTTTAGGATCAGGCCTTGGGGGTATTTCTGAATTTTCCATGCAAAACAGACTCTCTGTGTGATCTGTGATCATTATTCCTATGCCTTGCCCTCAGTGTAGTCTCTCACCTTTGTGACCAGGCAATCTTCTTGTGCCAGATGTGAAGAGTTTCCAGAACAGCAATTGTTCACATGCCCCTATGGATATTACACTGAATTATACATCACCCTCTAATTTAAACTTAGCCCACTGATATTTTTCCTTCTTGTAATCTCTATAAACATTTGGTCTGTACCTAGCTGGGCTGTTGTCTCTAAAATTGCTGTTGCTGCTGAGCTAGCATTGCTGTTTGCTCTCACACAAATACATTCTCCACTGAAGCTTCTCACTGAGACTATGTCTTGTTTTGATTTTTTTGTGGCTTTCACATCTTCTTTGAAATATTTTGAATTTTTAAAAAATTTGGTGGCATCTACCCTGCCTATTTTCCCACACTCTCAAAATACCACTTCCTTTTCCATTCCCTTCCAGACATACAAACTGGATGTTGGTTTGTGGCTTTTTTGGTAGAGAAAAGCTACTTAAAACTATGGATGAAATTTTTACTTCTAATCACTTATAAACAGAGCTTGAGTTTAACCCTTTCAGAAATATTTACTATCCTCAGCAAATAAAACTCAGCAATAATTCTTTGACATCAGAGATTTTATTTCAAATATTATCCTGGTTCAAGTGCTTTCATATACACTACAAATACAGGTGTCTATTTTTCATTTTATTATTAAACTCAGATATTCTGATATCTTCCATTTAGTTACAGAAATGCATGACATGCACTTTTGGCTTTCATACTGACACTAATTTTTATCTCTTTGATTGACACATTGTACTAAATGTCATCTTTTTCTACAATAACATTAGATCAGTAACAAAATCCATGCATGTGTACATGGATTTCTTGAGTTGATCTACAGGCAAAATGAGTGATTTCTACTTCCTTGAAAGATATGTGCCCCAATGGCTCATTCCTGAAGGCTTTAGACATTGGGTTACTTCAGCATTTTGGAAAGAAGACAGTGTCATGCTTTAGAATTTTTATTTGGATACTGCAATAAGTTAGGTACTGTGTCTATTAATTTATCTTTAGATTTTATCTCATTTTTTATTATAAGAAAAAAGAATATTGCTATTTCATTTCCTTCTGCTTTTCATTTTCCTTCTGCTTTTCATTTTCCATTTGAACTAAAATTATTAAGAAGTTCTGACAGAGAATAAGAGTAGGTCAATGACTTAAATGTTAAGGTAAGATAGATAGTAGCTCCTAATAATAGTGCTGGGAGAAAGCTGGGAAAATCACCTCAGAAAAGAAGTTTCCTAACAGTAAATTCTTATCATTACCTCTAGCAGACTTGCTAATGAGCTACACCACAGCTGGTGCACAAAGCATAAGGCTAACCTATGGCATTTACTATTTTTGGCTGCTTAAATCTAAGTAAGATCGATCTCATAAATATGTGGGAAATTTTTCCTTCTGCAAATAGGTTTTGCAAAAGAACCCTACAAAGGAAAACACATGAATGTGTCTCTATTTCCCTTGGCTTTAACTTTCAAGCAAAGCTAACAGATTAAGTAGCCACAGAAACCTCCCTGCCTCAGGGTTTTGTTTGTGCATAACAGAACAGAAAAACTTATACTAAAGGCAGAAGTTTTGGGTAAGATGTAAAATGCACTGGGATGGCAACATTGGTGAATATCAGGCTGAAATTCTTTAGAACAATTGTGCTGTAAAAAATGATCGTACTCCCCACTGGCCTCAACTTTGTCCACTGGGTCTTCTGGCAATAATTTCATGTAAAGAAATATAAACTTATGTAATAAGAATCTTCATTTTTTTTTCCATGGTATCTGTTTATGGGATGTGCCATTGTCTTTTAACTTTGCAGTGACAAATAGGAAAATCTTTTTGTATTTTTGTTGCAAGAACAGAAATAATGAATATTTATAACAGATTGGGGCTACAAGGCATAAATTGCCATTTGGTTAAACTGTACCTAAATGAATTCAGTTTCTTTTTTTAATTACTTCTTATTTAAAATAATCAGTTTTAAATAATTGCATGTATCACTTTGATTCCCTTAGTCTTGATACTCATGCCGAGCACTTGTTTTATTATATAAAGCATATCTAGATACTTATGCTTTTAATTTTACTAGAGTAGTTGCTTGGAGATCACTCTTAATTTAAAGCATAGCTCTATTATAATTTAATAAGAGTTAAATTCTAATTATCACAGGAACAAAACTCTTTCACAAGTTTTTTCATGAAAAAATTGTGCATACTGCATGCTTTCCCTGAGCCCTGGCTACAGATATTTTTTTTTCTTCTTCTGATACATAATAAACTAACTTTCATCTTTTTTTGTTAGGGAGTGAAGATTACTCTATTACAAGTGCTTACTGTTAATAAATTTAAAGCAGAACCTGAAGTATGTGTAAAAGAATTGCGATATTTTTAAAGAAATATTAAAATGGTATCTAGTTATAATAAAGAGATTTTGAAGGCACGCACACTATTTTTTGAATTTATGTACCAATCTTGTGTATGGCATATGGGCTTGCTTTTTATATGGATTCCCCAGTAGTAGAAATGGAAAAATTTAATAAATACTGGTAAATATGACAACACACCCAACTGATGTGGAGAACAAGGTGATTGCTGTTGCATTTTTACACTACAGAGAATAAGTTGCAACAAAATAAGAGAATTTATTCAAAATCAGTTTTTTTTAAAATGTTATTTGTTGATGTCTGCTAAAGGAAAACAGAAACCCTGACTGGAAGACAGTGAAAATGAGTGAGTCTCTGTGTGTTGCAAAAAGTAAACACACCAGCTATAGAATTGAAGACTTTTATAGTCCAATTAGAACTCAAATAAGAACATCCATTACAATGACATTAAATGAGAATGTTTGAGCTTTGCTATTTAACAATATGAATCTGGTACATATCCTTTCAGAAATCCTGAAAACCTATTTTTAATTAGAACGTAGAATAAAAAATTATTTTCCTGACATTTTGCTTAGTGGAAATAATATTAACAGTTAAACAAAAATGCCTTTTTAAGGATGACTTGTGAAGGAATGCATAGTAGCTGTTCAAGTCCTTGCTGGTCTACACAAAGAAATGCTCATGGAATTTAGAGATTGATCCTTTTGAACCTGATAAATAACTGTTCACATTTTGAAGTGTCAGCTTGCAGTTCTTTCCCATGCAAAACATAACTTTGAAAACGCAGAGTAACCTAAGTTGACAGCATAGACTGGAAACAAATTATAACCTCACTGTAAAATTAAAAAGATTTTCCTGCTCCTGCATTAATAACCTTATCATTCAGGAATGACATTTAAGAGCTATGAATCCCTTATCTATGTTTTTGTGTTCTAAATTTTATTTCAACTCTACTAACTTCCATGAAGGCATAGAGACTTCACAGAAATGAAAACATGAATCAGCCAAACATCTATTTGCTGTGGGGGCGGGGGGGAGGGTGTTCCTTTATTTTCTTTTTTTTTTTTTGCCTTTCTGGAGTTTAATCTTATAAGAGGACATAGCAGATTATTGTGAGATGCCTNGGGGTGTTCCTTTATTTTCTTTTTTTTTTTTGCCTTTCTGGAGTTTAATCTTATAAGAGGACATAGCAGATTATTGTGAGATGCCTCACTCTACCAGGAAAAAAAAAAAAAGCCAAAGGATATTTGATACTAATACCTTAGTATCACTGCTTCCAACCATCTTAGAGCCTCTCAAAGAGATTTAGCTTCTGGGATCAGAGAAAATTAAATTAGAACTTGACATTACATAACAAGTTTCTACACCTTATAAAGAGGTGAACGAAAATATATGATCCTACTAGCTTTAAATATGACAAAACAAATTAGTCTTTCTCACAAAACTATTCATCTTTGCTACTTGGCTTAATAATTGTTACATGACTGAGGTATATGATCTTTTAATTATTTTTTCCTTGGCTTCTCACTGTTTAGTTTGATATAAGGAGAAATATTCAGGACAAAGAGTGGCTAACTGTTCATTTGAGACATTAGGTATAGAACTGTATATTCAAGGTAATGTCAGAAGTTCTTTCCAGTTTGAAGGTGAATACAAAAGTGTCAGTTTGATATATTGCAAGTTTCACTACTATAATTACACTATCGAGATAGAAAAGACATCTTACTTAACCTAGAAATGAGTGGTACAGTGAGTGACAGTGGGTGTCTCAGCAGTCTTCATGGTGGCCTCACCTTCAGCTGCATTCTGGTGGTCCCTGAGGTGTTGGCTAAAAGCTTTATTTCCTTTGGACAGGACAAAATGCAGAGAAGAGATTGCATATGTTTTTTAACTCAGGAGTCTTTGAATGACTAAATTTCTTTCTCAAGACAAAGGGAAGGTGGACTGGAGAAGCAAAAGATCACGTGGAAAGAGTGCAACAAAAAGGATGGGGGAAAAAAAGACCAAAAACAAATTAAGAAGAGCTAAAAGAAAGCAAAATGATGATTTGATGAAAAGGAGTAAAAGAAAATTAGATTATAAAGGAAATATCAATGATTAGTGTTATGGAAGAGATGATCCATTGACTAGGGAGTCAGCTGCAGATGTTGGTAAGTTTCAAAGACGGTGAAGAAGAACAAGCAAGGAATGCAATTCAGATTCTACATTGCAAGATCTATAGGCATCTACTGAATGTAGCTAATGTAAAGTATTTCCAGATCCTTTATTAATAAAAACTGATAATCTAGGGAGGCTATAGGGGATAGAAAGATGCAAGATAAAGGTATCAAGATGTAGCACAGAAGGTGTAGCTGAGGAAGGGATTGGCAGCCCCTGCAGGGGCTGGGAAACAGGCCCGGGGTAGTGAGGAGTGCAGACCAGAGCAAGACCAGACCTTCCCTTTCCCCTCACACACACCTGAAATATTTCAAGCCAGCCACTTCCTCCAGTCTCTCACACCTTCTGAAGCAGGTTGAAGAGTGGAGTGCAACAAGGAGTGCAAGCAGCACAGCAAGGTTTGAGGTAAAACAAGATTATATCTTACAATAATAGCAAGATAATGCAGGAAGTTAATTTTTCTCTTATCCTGTGTTTCTGTGCCAGGTCCATTTTATATTCTTTTTCTTATAAACTTATTCTTTGCAAGTAAATACTTAACTTAATTCATAACATGCCCAAAATATTTACCTTTTGTTTAAAATATGGACCAAATCCTAGCCTTATGTCTTTATTTCTGTGATATGCCTGTTGTCTCCTTCAAATTAAAATACACTACTCAATGAACTCACTCATTAAAATAAAAGAAGTGGCAAAGAAAAATGTAACACACTCTAGAGCTACTGGAGCTACTAACACACTCTTCTGTCTTCTACCATAAAACCTGAGGTTAAGAGAAAGCACGAGGCCTTGTGGAAACTCATTAGACTTCTTTGGATTCAACTTAAAACTATGTAGAAAAACATTGGAGGCTATATACAAAACTACTACATTTTTTGTGATGTTGCCAGATGAGTTTTTCTGTGCTATCTATATTTATTGCAGTCTTTCACTGCACGCAGAAACAGCTAAAGCACATTTACTGGCATATCTGTGGAAAAAGTTCCCTGTTATATTGCTTACTTATTTAAATGTCTAGTGACAACACAAGACAATATTAAGATTAACAATCTACTGATTAATACCAGAGAGCACATTTGCAATCAAATGGTCTATATCAATGAGGCATATGGAGAACATTTTGTACATGAGTTCAGCAGTTCATGGACCGGTGCCATTACTCACATAAAACCACCCGTTATTCACCTCATGAGCCCAGTGTTAGTGCTTCAGAAAGCTTAATCTTATATAAAACACTATTTCTCATGTCTTGAAAGAGATGCTTTTTAAATGGTTTAGAATATCCACATTGGCAGTCACATTTGACCACCCTATGAACCAGAGTGCAATACAATGCAATATTTGCTCCATGATTACAGGCAGAGAACTACAGAAAAAGGTCAGTGGACATTTTGTTCATTATTCAGATGAAGAAGTTAACAACTGCTGTGTTGGTTTAGAAATAAAAATCACTGTTAACACAGTACAATGCAGCAGAGGTTCTGCTACTTCTGCATTTCTTTGGGGATTTTATCTTTGGGGACAAGTATTTCTTACTATCTTTAGGCACAATATGTGAAACATGATGCTTTAAAAAGCAATCTAATTGACTTTTTATAAACAGAGGTGGTTCTATTTTATTTTAATATGGAAGGTGTTGAAAGTTGATATTTATTTTTTAATTAATTGGATAATATATCTCGCTTTAATCTCACACTACTCTCTTGTAATACTTAATAGAAGGCAGTTTCTGACTCTCCCATTGATGCAGTCCTGTGAATATTTTATGCCATTTGGGATTGCTGGACAAAACCCAGAAGTGTTGGACCCGCAGAGGGCTTATAAGACCTGGCTCTCAGCGAATTCCATCAAAGGATCTCCAATGAAACCCTCTCTCTGAAATCCTTGCCATGTGCTCCCCCTGTTCCAGGGGTTTACTTGTGTGGATATGAAGGATTCAGAGTACAGCCCACGTGCCTTAGATGTGTTACCTTGACTCATGCTGTGGAGAAAGAGCCACAAGACAGCCTGTAGAGACAGAGAAAAGTAAAAGTTAGAGAAATAGGATTGCTGAGACAGGATCATTAATAAAGCAAGAGGAAAAACAACAGCAAGAAACAGTTTAAAGCCCAAAAGAGGAACAGGGGAGCTAATTAGTTGTGCTGGGGGTCACTGGGTTGAGTGGTCAGAGCTGTCAGTTGATGGGAGACAGAAGCTCAGCAACATCCAGGACCTGTCACATGTAGATGCTGAGGCTAACACTCCTGCCCTGGGGGCCACCTGTCTGGCACCTGTGTGCTGTGGCACATGATCTTGGTGTGCTATGTCAGGAAAGATGGGCATGTCAATGCTTGGCCAAATAGCTCCCTAAAACTTCTTTATACTTTGAAGTTGTGTATACACCATTTGCAGGGTCTCTGTGCTCGTGGCTAAAGATACCTGGACAGAGTCCCAAATGGGGGGCTGTAACATCAGAAAGAATTCCTTGTGCTTCTTCCTGGAGGGTAAACGGCAGCACCTGGTACAACTCAGCTCCACAGAACACATGGCTTACTATCTGTCAAGCAGGACCTTAGTCAAAGAAAATTGATAGACCTTTTCTCATCGTGCCTTATTAAAGTGCAGACTTAAAAGGACAACAGGCACTTTTATATTCATGACCCAGCTGGTGCCACTCTGCAGCTTTTCTTTTAACCACTCACACTCTTTGTCTGAGCTCAGCTATAAGAACACCACAAACCTTATGTTTCAAATGTCATAAGCAATGGCTTTCAGCACTGAGCATGTAAAACTGTTTCTCATTTGGAAGTAGAGGATGACTGTAGAAAAATGTAATTTTGGTTAGAACACTGACAGTAAATGCTGGGACTGTCTACATAAGCTTTAAACTAAGCAAAATTAAAGACATATACAGATTTTTGAGTAATAATGGTTGAACACTGGATATATTTTTGAAAGATAGAGAAATGCAGATAGGGAAAGAAATTATTGTAACAGGACAAACTGGATGTGGTATTACAGTGAAGGTTTGGGAGCCTGGACTAATTGTGGCTGAAATTTTGCCTTGTTTATTACCAAATGCTGTAGCCTTCTCTAAAGCAGCACAGACATTACATAGTTTAATGTATATGCACTTCTGTGAATTGATGTTGGCCTTACGTTTGGCATCTATTTCTTTCCTTTGTTTCATTAATGATGAAGTTTCTCCTTTGTAATTATCATTAGTAATTGATTGCACACCTTGAAGAAGAATACCTGTGTTTTGGTTTTGGGGGTTTTTGGACACTGAGTGGGGCTGGAGGCTTTATTTTTTTGTCCATTTGATCAGCTCAATTGCAACATTTATAAATTTGCTTTGTTAACATAACAAATTATCTACTTCATTGCCCTACTTGAGTATGCCAATTTCCAATGCAATATCAAGATCCTTCCACTATAATTATATATATGTCTTTGTGAACATATATAATTAATCTAAAGTGTCATAATAAGTAAAACCTGCTTCAACTGGTGTGTCTTCTCTTTGGTGGTATGATGCATCCTCTGCTGCCTTGTTTGCCTATGTAGTATACATTCTCATTAAAAAAGAATAAAAATACAATACTCAGTTATGTGCTTGAAAAGATGTTTGTTTATTCCTTAACTTCCATACAGACCAAATAAACAGAGTACTGGAGCTCTTCATCTGCAACATATCAGCATTATAAATTTCTTTCAGTGATTAATAAATAGTGATTTTCTGACAGAACATGTCACTTTGAGATAAGTATCAGTTTGTCCAGATAAAGTGACTAAGACAAAGTGATGACACGATGTAAAATTCTTGTGATTATAGCTGCTTTCTACAGACAGAGCTAAAACATTCTAGATTATGGGACACAACCTGGTTAATGATTAGGATTTGGTCAAGGCACAACAATTCTGGTTCTTTCAAGGCAGAAATATGAATACAGGTGCAGCAGAAGAAGTCCATATTCTGTTTGCATCATAGCAAAGAATACATTTTCTTAATATGTGTTTGCTCTCAAGGGCCAGAGCAACATACCTTTGGAATCACAAGTCAAACGTTTTTTTAAGTTTCATTTTCCCCTGAGATATAAGATATCAAAAAATACAGAATATGCTGAGTTGGAAAGGACCCACAAGAATCATTGAGTCCAACTCCTTACCCTGCACAGGACCATCCCCAAGAGTCACAACATGTTCCTGAAAATGTTGTCCAAACACTTGAATTCTGTCAGGATTGATACTGTGACAACGTCCCTGGAGAGCCAGTTCCAATGTCCAAACACCCTCTGGGTGAAGAAACTTTTTCTGATATCCAACCTAAACCTCCCCTGGTACAAGTTCAGGCCATTCCCTCAGGCCCTGTCACTCGTCACCAGAGAAGAGATCAGTGTTGGCCACTCCTCTTCCTCCCACGAGGAAGTTGCAGACTTCAATGAGGTCTCACCTCAGTCTCCTCTTCTCCAGGCTGAACAGACCAAGTGACCTCAGCCACTCCTCATGCAGGTTCCCCTCAAAGCCTTTCACCATCTTTGTGGCTCTCCTTTGGACACTCTCCAACAGCTTAATGTCTTTTTTATATTGTGGCACCCAAAACTGCCCCCAGCACTCGAGGTGAGGCCACCCCAGTACAGAGCAGAGCAGGACAATCCCCTCCCTTGCCTGGCTGGTGATGCTGTGCCTGATGCACCCCAGGACAGGTTCACCCTCCTGGCTGTCAGGGCACTGCTGACTCACGTTCAACTTGCCATGAACCAGGGCCCCCAGGTCCTTTTCCATAGCACTGCTTTCCATTATCTCATTCCTGAGTCTGTCTGTACATCCAGGATTACCCACCCCAGGTGCAGAATCTGGCACTTTCCTGTATTGAACTTCATATGTTTGGTGACTGTCCAGTCCTCTTATTTATCAAGGTCTCTCTGCAGGGCCTCTCCCAGTTTTGTGCTGTCTGCAAATTCACTCAGTATCCCTTCCAGTCCTAAGTCATTTATGAAGATGTTGAAGAGCACAGGCCTAGGAT
This sequence comes from Promerops cafer, assembly GCA_013398275.1. Lineage (NCBI taxonomy): Eukaryota > Metazoa > Chordata > Aves > Passeriformes > Nectariniidae > Promerops > Promerops cafer. The sequence continues at coordinate 488,539 of VZSE01010647.1, read as the reverse complement.
GGAGCCCTGCAGAACTCACTAGTGACACATAAATATACATATTGTATATACATTGTATATATATATATATATATATATGGTCAGATCTATTGCTTTGCTGAGATGAAGATTTTTTCTTCAGAATTATAAGAAAAATGCATGAAAAACCAAAAAATACAGTAGTGATTTCTTTCTTTTGATTATGTTTTCAATTTTAAAGTTTTGCATTTGGTTTTCTATTTGTATAAGGATTCTGGCAATCTTGGGTCCTAGTTAATCAATTTTTCTTCTATTCCCTTTCCTATTGGTATAATTTTTAGGTCAGAATATCCCAATTCATGACTTTGTCCTAAAAATACTTTGAAGACTGTGAACGTCTGAGCTTTTACTGTATGTTTTACAATGAAATGAAATTCCTATTTATATTTGGAAAGCTGTTGTGGATTTGGCTTTTTAAAACAGAATTTAAAAGATCAATTTCTTGTGTTGCTTTTACTTGCTTGGGATGCAAAACTCCCTGGAACTCTGAGAGCAGCACTTCATAAATGAAATTTACTATTACTGCTGTTTTTTTCCCCAGTAAAAGCTATTGTTAGCAACAACTGAATTGCAGCTTTAAAGCTCCCTGTCCAATATTATAATTTTCCAATCTTCTGTTTGGGCTCACAGATCTTAGGTTAAGCTAAAAAATTTTGGTTGACTGGTTGACTGAAGCTGGTTCAGCTTTTTTTAGCTGGAAAAACATATTTTACAGCAATCTGTATGAAAGCAAAACAGCATCTATTTGCAAAACATGATGTGCAAAACAGTCATTTTCATTAGAACAGAAAAGAAATGGAAAAAGTTGAAATATGAAGGTCAGAAGTTTTGCTGCTGTAAATATTGTGTTTCATTCATTTAAATGAAGCTTTGCTGGTTCATAAATATTTGTCCTCAAATGTCTCCTACTGGTATGTCTCAATGAGGAGTTATCATTCACAATGTGCCTGTCTTAGTGATGAGTGGGAGTCAGTGCATATGTGTAATTGTGATAGATGTCACTTGAAACTTAAGTCATCTTTTTCATGACTTAAGTAATTAAATTAAACTTTTGAGAAGTTTGCTAGATGTCTCATTGCAACTAAGGCATAACTTCAAACTGGAAGTTTTAAAAGGGTACTTTGTTCTCATTTCATTACCTAATATTACAGAGCAAGAAATTCAAAGGTTTCATTTTAATATGAATTCTATGCAAAACCATTTAATGCATTGATACCTAATCTTTAAATGAATGGATTATTTCTTAATGAAGTAGCATTATTGTTTTATGACTGAGATTATCTGGCAGCCTGTGTTAACTTTGTGAGTCCTGTGTGATTTACTGTGTTCCAACAGTGTATTGCTGTAGGCTGCCTGAATTGTTAAAAGGAGTTTATGAAGACTGTTAGACTGAAAGACAGGGTAACAAGATGACACAAGTGAGCCTTAAGTGTCCTATTCCATAAAATTTCAGGATAGATGGAAAAACTTTTCAGGGAGAAGTCAGTTAACTGCCTATATTCAGTGTAGGGGCTTTGGAGTAACACAGGAAATGTTTTCCTTCTTGATAAAATAATTATTTAAAAATAGTCCAGTTCACTTAAATCATTTGATAGGTTCTTCTACTAGGAAAAAAAAAAAAAAAAAAAAGTAGGAAAGAGTAGATTAATAAAGCTTGGAAGAAAGTGATACAGATCCTGTTTCTTTCTCTTCCTGCCTGGTTAGGGCATTCATCTTGCTTGATGGAGGCACAAAATCAATTTCTACCCTGCTTGAAAGGTATTAATCCCATATTGTAACAAGGACTCCTTCTTACAACACTATGATGTATATTGGGGTGGTTACATTCAGTATCTCCCCTTGACTGTGACCCTGTAAGTACTGGATATGCATCAACCCTAGGAGCTGATGGCTTTAACAGTATTTCATTCATTCCCCCAGGTATGACAGACTTTGTCTTCTGAGTCCAGTGGACTGTATTAACTGCAGATACTGAAAAAACGCTACCTTTTAAATATATTTCAAACAGATGTTTGGATGTGGGACATTAAAATCTTATTCAGAATAAGAATTTCAATTAAATATGCCTGACAATTGAGTTGATGAGCTGTTGTCTCTCTCAACCATTGAATATTTAAGTAGAAAAGCATCACCAGGTGAAACTGAAACTAGCTTACCCCAAAGCTTTGTATTATTAGGTACTTAGCATACTCTGGAGAAAATCTGGCAAGTTAGAGGGTAACTGAATTTGGGTCAGGCACCATATAGAGCACAGAGTCTGGAATATATGAGAGAATGGCTGTCATCAGCATCACCATATGCATCCTTCAGTTCTATGAATGGTCTTTAATCAGGCTCTGTAAATTTTTTTCCCCCCAAATATTTTCAACATAGAAATAAAGTTATTGTTTCCTATCACAGAAATATTTAATGCTGTCTACAGTTATTTTCTTTTGCTTTAGAAGTTGTATGTATATTAATACATCTCATTTTGCATATATGCAAAATATATGTATATATGCCCATCTACATAAACATCTATATGTATAAACTTTTTTCTCATTTTTAGGACCATGACACATGGCATTTGCTTTTTCTGTTTGCTGTGCCTGATACCTTTAAGTAAGAAATGCTTGGATTAGGGGTAAGTGCCTGAATAAAAAGGGTAATTTTTAGTCATTTGTCTCATTCCCTGCCCTGGCACGCTGCTGGTGCTGGCTGAATTTGCTGGGAAGGGAAGCTTCCCCAGGGCAGGATGTGTCTCGCAGGGGAGAGTGGGCATTGTAAGCACTGAGAAATGGCACAAAGGCAACTCCAGGACATGGTGGCAGGAAAAAAGTGATGTTCCTGGAAGAAGATGACATGGTGTGGAGGTGCACGTGGATTGGATGGTCACAGCACAGGAAGTCCCTGAAGGCCCTCCAGGCTGAGGGAAAACCTAGAAGAGGCTGCCCTTTAGGGTGCATGTTTGGGATGCCTTTCATTCTGTCTCTCTTAACTACTCGCAAGTTGTTCTGTTTTAAAAGATGTTTTTAACACTGTTTTTGATCAAGTAAAAGCAGGATTCTGATCTTAAAAGTCCTGGTAGCTTTTTTGGAGGTGGCAGGTTGCATGATTAGATTTGTTAAAAGCAGTGACAAGATAATGTGTCATCGTAAGGGAACAAGAAAGCGCTTATTATCTGCTGCATCCCAGTTTTATTAGTCTCAGGGCTATATTAAAGAACACAGGAGGAACCATGCACAATCCAAACACCTTTACTTTTTCTAAAGAGAAGGAACATGGTGGGCTGAAAGGCTGCTGGAAGAGTGAAGTGATAAGCGCTTTGGGATGACTCTGTCAGAGAGGAAGCTGGCTAAGCAACATTAAAAGGTCTAAATATTACAGGTGCATCAGCAATCAGCCCTCTTTATCCTGGATGTTTGATACCTTTGAGAAATCAACAGAACATGCTGTGTTTGGCAAAAGCTCTGTTAGTTGCTTCAGTCAACTTTTGCCACAGTCTTCCAGCAGGAAGCCCTTTAAGGGAAGGAACCTTAAGCCTCCTACATTAATTCAAATTTGTACCCAAGTGTAACTCAGGCCTTTGTCTGAGCAGTATTACTGCAGAATACTCTGTTGAAGGTCACACACTGGAGTGGGTGCTCTCAGTGACAGCCAGCAAAGAAGGGGTCCTGAAAGAAGTCTTACAGCTTGGTAACCAGAACAATAACTTTCCCAAATACTTTCTGCTAATGAAGAGTCCAAATTGGCACATCTCCTTGGGTTTTTTTTCCCAGTGTATTTTGTGGATATCACCAGTGTTTTCAGAAATGGAGGAACTGAGGAGGAGCCTAGTCCTGAGCAGAAATCCAGGTGCTTTTACACGGGGCAGGTGAGATGGGGCTAAGAGGAAGAGAAAGAGAGGGTTATGTCATGGGAAAGAGGAGAAAGGTTGTCTCATTCCTCACTTAAACTAAATCACGAAAGACAGATCACAAGGATACAGACTGAACATAATCAGTTCTCACAGATCTACAGAGGCATGTAAGCTTCTGGGGAAAAGGGTCTCTTGAATTATTACTTTAAATATCAATCAGCAGTATATTCAGAACCTGTGATGAAAGTCAGTCCCCAAGGGTTGGTAAGCATCTGTCTGACACATCATCCAAAGTGTTTTAATTACAAATCAGAAATCTTGTTCCTCCTGAGGGATAACGGAGGAGATTAGATGCAGGTTGCATGTGGAAATAAATCTGGAAAGTCAACAGGGATCCTTGAAGATGGGTAATGGAATCCTGGTCCTTGGCGTCAGGACGAAAGGCTGGTGAAAACCCAGGTCCCAACACCCTTCAGGGTATGCTTAGAGTTCAGGGCATGCTTAGACTTCAGGGCTCCCCCATTCCTTCCCTCCTGGGAGATGCTGCCTCAGCAGGGCTGGGGTTCATAGCCTGGTATCTGTGCAGGATGAGCGAGGAGCTGGAGTCCTGCAGCAGCCTACGGCATGCAAGGGAAAGCCTTCTCCAGTAGTGTGCTCAGGGAAGCTTCCTCAGCATAACACCTTGGCACCACACCGGCGTTCCCTGCTCACAGCCCGCAGCGCCAAAACACTGCCTGCAGCTGTGGATCTGCTAGTGGCTCACCCAAATGGGAAGGTGTGTCACCATTTAATCAGTGCTATGTGAGTAAAAATCCAATGAAATGTCAGTTTTCACAAACATTTCTTTCTGGTACATGATGCCAACTGTTTCAACAGCTGCAGAAAAAAACCAGTTCTTTTCCAAGTTTCTGCAACTACCCAGTGTATCAACCTTAGGTAGCTGTTTTAAGCTGATTCAGTGGTAGTGTTCATGTATAAATATATGTATATTTATAAAAAATTATATGGTATAGAAGCTAACTTTATTTTAAAAATACTAGCAGACAAAATGGGAAATACCATATCAGTTATTATAATAATATTACGTATCTTTATATTCAAATAAAGATTCCAAGTTTGTTGGTAGGTGAAAAATTACGAGGCAAAAGGAAAGTGACTGTTAATGGTACAATGGATGGGATAATGGGCACCAAAGAGGGTTCTTGATGTGGCAGGTGATTGCAAGCAATGAGCAATATTTCCACAATATTTGAGAGAGAAGTGGATGTGTTCCTTTCACTTCTTATGTTTGTTTTTTCCATTTGAACAGATACTATTGTCACTTGGCAAAGTACCCCTTCATAAGGTCAATTCCAAAACATTAGGATTGCTCCTCTTGATTTATGCTCTTATTGTTTTCTGCATAGAGAAAGCTATGGCATCTTCCTTCCAGTTAATGTGCCACTAGCTTAATTAATTTTGAAAGCGGAAGAGAGTGCAGGAGACAGCTAATATTAATGACTTGTACTAACAACATTAGGAACTGACTGAAACTATTTATTAAGAGTAGGGTTTTTTATATGTTTTGGAATAACTGCAATAAGTAAATCCAGACTAAAACCAGAATTTTATGTTGTGTGCCTATCTGCATATAGCTACTATACCTCAGGAAAAAAATCTGCTCTGAACCTGAGCTCTGTGTTTAATTCCATACTTTTAAAAGTTCGTAAAACTAAAACTCCTGCCTACAAATGACTTGTCCATTTTGAAAACTAATGTGTGACTTATAGCTAAGGGAGACTTTATAGTTAAAATTTTGGAGTTTGATGGATCTACACTTCAGGGATTGCTTTGTCTGTGGATAAGTCTATTTCCTCCTCTATTTTTATACTACTAGTTCCCAAGTGTCCCTAGTTAAGTGGCCATTGTGCTAGGTACCATACATTCATACATATTCAAAGCATGTACATTTTTGTATCAACAACAGCAAAATGTTGCTAAGATGACAGGAAAATAATGTGCCAACACCAAAGATATTAATAAATCTAAAGAACAGCTAATGGTAGGGGGGATAACCCCAACAAATTCACAGTATTCCAACTCACTTGAAGTGAAAAAACCCTGACATCTTCAAAATAAGGAAACTGGGGCTACTACTATGATCACACATATAAATAGATGTCTAAATCTATCCTGATTATGACATATATTTATTTCAGTCTTAATATTCTGTGAGTTGGAAAGATAGCCTATTATCTTGTTAACTTCCATTTTGAGCTGCTGCTGTTCTTAATGAATTTATTTCTTGTGCTTCCTTATTACTTCCTTCACTATTCTGCTCCATTTGGGATTAAAAGGTATTTTTTAAAATCCTTGGTTATAAAGATTTCCCTCAAGCTTCTTAGTTTTGGCCCAAAGTAATATTCCTCTTCTTCCTTTTTATTACACTCAGATAGATACTGTGTTACTTTGGGCCTATTTCTTCCAAAAATGTATGAACATTGTTTATCAAGTGCCAGGAAACATTTGTTCAAGCTGACCATGAACAGACTTTCAAGTGTTTTCAAAGAACCTAGGAAAGGAGCTAACTTCATCATTATCCTGAACACAGTAGAAAAGGAGAGATCAACATAATTCAATTTGTTTCAGTGTTGTGATTCCAGAGCATTTGCAGTGTAAAGAAAAGCAGTGTCTGGCCAAGTCTTTCTACCTACAGACATGTTCACACCTACAGTTATAGTACAGCACTAATAGCTGATTTTACTCTTTGACAAAATTTTGTCAGACACAGACAAGAAGGTTGTGTATTGAGGAAGGAAGACGCAGACGCTAAGGAATGCCTTTTGCATAGGTGAAATTGTTTATCATTTAAACTTTTATACAGCAAAAGGAAAGAGATCCAAGTTCCAGGGTGGAGGCAAGGAAGAGAGACCCAACTACTCAGTCCTGACTCTGCAGAGGAATCTTTAACCTTGCTTGGATGGGTGAATAAAGCTCAGTGGATATAAATGAATCAAAGCTTACTTAGAGTTAATGCAGGAATCCCCTTTCTCTAATGCTACATATAAAGTGTTTCGATTGTTACAACATATATTAGGTATTATAAAGTTAGATTTTACATAGAAAAATCATACCCTTCTCTGTAATTTTAGAAATAATATTTTTTCTATTGGTAATTAATTTCCTTAGTGTGTACATTTACACAGGATTAATTGTAGAGTGAAAATCATATTTTTCACACTGTTCTTAGTGATTAGTATATTTAGCATGTAATCAAATATTCAAATGTGTATTCATGTGAAGTGGTATTCCAGACCTTAGACCTTTATTGATATTTATTCCAACTGAATAGCTCTTCATTTTGAAGAGGTGATAAAATGTTTTGCTCTTTAAATTAACAGCTAAGTAGGACTGATGTTTATTCAGATCCCATGAACAAGGTAAGTGAAATTTTTCTTTCTGTAGAGAGATGGTAACTGTTATCACAAGCAGATACTATTATGAAACAAAAGTATGCTTGCCATGGCTTCGGAGAGGAACACATCAGGGAAAGATCTTCAGCTGAAAGCATGAAAATCAATTTACAAGTAGATTTTAAAGCCTCAAACTAGGTTATAAGCAGAATTAAGCAGTTGCAGCACAGCTTCAGAAAGCTCGTGAGTGAAGTGGTTATCCACAGAGAGAAAAGGAAATATACTTAAACCATAACAAAAATGAGATAATAAAAATAAGTGATCAACACATGGGTTTCTGTCTGCTGTAAATATAGACTTGCACAGTAAAGCCAAAGAGAGTCTGGATTGACTCAGGCACAATATATGCAAAAGAGAAGAGCAACTTTTATTTAGCAAATGAAATAGCCACAACAACCAAAATTACAGTTGGATGCCAGCATTTATTCAGTGGGTTATCCAAGTCATTCAGATGTCTCCTTTCCCACACAGTTACAAAAGTTATGTTCATTTGATGACTGATGGCCTCAACATGATTTCCAGTTAAAAAGGAAAAAGAAATTAATTACAGATTATATAATCCCTGAGCATGCTAGGAGTCCTCGCCATGACATTTCTCTCCTTTTTTTTTGTCATCCAACCAGAAAATATCATCTAAGCAATAATAGTAGAGGTGCTTAATCTTCTTTCAGTGCTGGACCAACACCTTTGCCTTGGGCTTGAAAAAGCAATTGGAAAAAAAAGAAAGAAAATCTAGTATTGTTTGTTACTTGGAACATACCTGCTATCTTTTCTCTAACATTCACAGCTAAAAATTACCACAGTTACAATTTTAACATCTATGAAAGGATATCATTACCAAGATGTATTTTTAAAATTTCATCAGATTAGAAACACAACAGTCCAAGTGCTAAATTAAACTTGTAGGCTATCATGAGAGATTTTTACTTATCCTTGCATATACTGTGACGTATGATACCTGAACTAAGGTCATCAGGTGATCTTAAAGATGTGGTCTTCCTGTGGGGGAAAAAAACCCAAAAAACTAATGAAATGTATTCTAAAACTCTGGTTGCCAGTATCTCTGAAATGGAAATAATGCTAGTAAAGTAGAAGTAGTCAAAATATATGAGAAATAATTTTTATATAAATAATATTGTTACATTACTTACCATTGATATGTTAACATTAGCACTGCCATCCAAATATGGAAATATTTCTGGACCAAATTGTCTTTTCTGATATAAATCTAGACTATTTCTAAGCCATATAATAGAGTCAGCCCATGCTATTTAGTCCCTTCTATTGCAGTTCCAATTTTGTTAACAAATGAATGCAGTGCATTCTTTAGGAGAAAAAAATAAAAACCAATAGGAAGACAAAAATGATACAAACTTCTGGAATGTAAGAAAGCATCAATATGACCTTTATTTTACAGTCCTAGTCAGCCACTCTTGTGATTTGTTGAATTCTAATATTTGGCAGAGATTATTTTTGTAAAGATTTCTATTGGTGGTGAAATTGTAAATTACTCTAAGAAAGAATTCAATATAAAATATGGTGCACAGTTATTAGAGTATAACCTGCAGATAGCATTTTATAGTTTTAATTCCTTTTGGTTTCAAACATACCTACTAATTTCAATACATTCTCGAGTTATGCTGAATTTTAATGTGTCATCAAATTAATAATTTCTCTCTGTTCTAGTATAATTTTGTATGACAGGACCTGGAGAAAGTTGATCTTAGCAGTTTGTGTGGTGACTGTAAAACTGATATATCATTCACAGCACCAGCAACGCAAATCTCCATGAATGTGGAATAAGAATCAGTTTCCATCAAAATAGTTTGGGGTTTTTTCTGAAACTCAAGACATTCAAGTCATAAAAAAGCAGAAATAAATGAGTGTTGTCTGGCTTAATTTTAAAGGTCATAAAATACATTTATCATCCCTAATATCTTTTATGTTTCTATAATTAAATTATATTGTTCATGTGCTTTTCAGACAGTCCTTGTATGAAACCCAGGGAGCTATAATGAATACTTATTTATAAGGGCAGAATGACAAGATTATTGGAATGAATGCTGTATGAACTCTACAGCTTAAGGGTGAGTGAATAAAATTTTCCATCAATGATATTCATAACTATTACAGTTTTGCTACTTAGAAAAGAGTGAACTACCTGAAGTATGTTTCACTTTTGACTCAGCACTTAGTCAAATGCATTGACTGGGGTAAGGAGGAGTGCAGCAATTATGTCTCCTCAGCTGAATACCCTGGGCACAGCCAGAAAGTGGAGTTGTCAGAGTTTCTGTCATGGCACCCTCGCTCCCTGCTCTGGTCCAAACTGCAGCAGCCCAGGGACAAGAGCAGCTGTTGCCAAATGGCAAGTGTTGCACTGGTGACTGAGTGGCCAGTCCTAGTTACAGCCCCTTCCACATCCCCTCTCCATGGGTCCCCAGAAGATAGAAACTGTAACCTGCCTTTGTTTTTGTTGTACACTTCATAGACGGTCCTGTAGACCTTCCATGTTGGTGAGGAAGTCCCAAAATATTATATAGAAAATGTTCTAACATCCCTAAACTAAAATCAATTGATGAAGTCCACATTAAGAAAATAACAGTATTCTGGTTCTGTTTAATGGTTCCCTTTCTGACATATATGAAAAAACAAAAGACGCTACATCTGAAGCACAGGATTTTGATTTTACAGTACCCAAATTTGAGCGATGCTCTGTTTGTGAGGTAAAATTGAAAACTGTGCAATCGTCTAGCCAGCACACCTGAATGGCAGCTACTAGAGTTCTGAGTTTTTTTGTGAATAGGTTGAGGGCTCCTGCATAGAGAATTTTGCAATTTTATCAGTCACATGGTTAGAAGTCTTTTCCAAAAACTTACTCTTCTCTTGTTAAAATACATTTGTTCTTTCAAATTTTATTATAATTTTATATGTGAATTTTCTCTCTCTGTATTTGTATTTTGTATGTACTTGCTGAGAACAAAGCAATGCCTTTTCAAGGTCTATATTTTGTTAGACTAAACAAGCTTAGTTCTCCCTTCAGCATTTCAATAGTCCTCAGCAGCTGTTCTGGTACAAATTAATCTTTCTTGAATATAGGTGACTAGCTTTATATATGGCATTCCAGATGGAGCTTCAGCAGGCACTTGTACAATAACCATAATGTTTTGTAATATCTAATAGAATTATCTTACTATTTATAGTCTTTACACCTTCTTCATGGGGTATTAGTTTGATACATATTAGTCATCCTGTAAATTGGTATAATTTCCATCTTGTTCAATGAAGAACTACAGCAGGCACCACAACTCAGAATACCCAGGCCGTGCTAATAGTCTTTGTTTTCCAGTGCCTATTTGGACAAAAAAAAATTCCATAGTGAGAAACGTACTGGTAGGATATATTTCTCTAGAAACAGAATACCAAAAGAGTATATATAACAGAAAACAGACTTTTTTTTTTTTCCCTCTCTTATGCTATGAAGAAAAATTTGTGGAGAAAGAGTCTAAGAACATTGTCTTAATCAATATTATCAACATCACAACAATAAATAGGGAAGAGTAATTGCAGGCATAACAAAGTGAAAATTTTTTTGTGTAAAAAGCAAAAATACACCTTTAACTGGTGTCCCTGTTTTATGTACATTCTTTCTGAAAAGAATAATGACACTATTTTGGATGGAAGATACACATTAGAATTATAGAAAACTATTGCCCATTTTGCTGTCAAAAGTTGTAGTTTTCCAAGACCACCATGCTTCTATGGAAGTATTCCAGTTTCTGACCAACTCTATTATAAATACGGATTTGGGCAGCTGAGGAGTCTGAACTTTCCACATACTAAGCAGCAATGTTGTCCCAGATTTTAATGTGCGTGGAATATCTTGCAGGGTTAGATCCTAAAGGAGCTATATATACCTTTGTAATATGTACAGAATAAAATCCCAGTGCTGAATTAGCCTCTGGACTGACAGAAATGAGTGAAGAGGCTCTGTCAAAGTAAGGATACAAGATGGACACTGTCTTTTGAATCCACGATCCAAAAGAATAGTCAGTCCTGCACTATTACATTTATGGCTTGAGGGGTCAACATCCTGTAGTCTGATAAAATAGATAGGTACAAGAATCCACAATTTCACCAGTCAAGATAGATTGTGCAAGAACTAAAACTACAGTCTTCTTGGAAGTTTCTCTTAAACACTGTGGAGGAATAAAAGAGCTATGCTGAAAGAAAAATGAAAACTGCATACAAAATAATTTCTACTAAGTAATATTAGTCACAATTTTTTGTTGTTTTCATTAAATTAAAAAAAAAAAGTAAAATCCAGTTATATGCATCTGAAAAATGAAACTGGAATTAACACTTTAGGAAAGCAAATGAATAAAATTCACTAATGGTGAGGAGATGGTGCCACCTTTGAAAATACTTCAGTATAATTCTTCCCTTTGATTATTCAAATGCTTTCAAGATATTCTATAAACCAAGCAAGTAGTTGTTTTCTGGAGTGGTAGATAAACACAACATTATCTCTTACGTTGTATGACACGTGCTGGCTTTTAAATGATGTCTTCTGTAAAAGTAAAACTTGTATCATTACACTGTGATTTAGTAGAATCTTATTTCATGAGTATTCTTGTTTGGTCATATTATAAGCCATTTATTAGCATTCATGTTCAGTAATTCACATGTTTCATCCTAACTAAAGATTTCAGATCTGCAGCACTGTGTCCATTTTGCTGCAAGTGCAATATGGAAGTAATCTATAAAAGTACTGACATAAAAATCTGATTTAGAATGGTGTGGCTGAGTGTTCCGAACAATTTAGAGTCTGAGATAAAGCTCTCTGAGTCCAAGGTGGTATTTCTGGCAGCTGCATTGAGTACTTTTTGCAGGATGTGTGAACAGCTGAGACCTCTTGAATCACTACTGCATGCTACCCAGGCAGATCACAGTGGTGCTGAGTGGGCACAGTCTATACACAAAGGCAACTCAATTCATTCCACAACTTTGTAGTCCAGATCAATATTAACACTGATATATCTCCACCACATTCTCAACACTTGTGTGTGACAAAAACAGTCTCCTAAAATCCAGTAAAAAGGAAACTCATCTCAATGGGATGAATCAAGCTCAAATGTGATAAATTTTCAATTGTCTTACATTTGTTAACTGTTTAATCATCACTTGTTTAATATTAAATGAAGTAAAATAATTCGAGAAATTAAAGTCTTCCTTTTTTCCACCTCCCGCCAAATCCAGACTGTTACTTAGCAAAGTGGATTAACATTGCTATGCAGTGCAAAACAACCAATGAAAATGATCAGATTTACAGTTTACAATGCATAGTGTAGGATGTTTCATTTTATTTTATTTTAGAATGCCTTTTAGCATGTTCTGGCAGATCATGTTGATTAAACAACTGATAATGTCATGTTGTAAAACACTGAGATTCTTGGTACTTTTTGCGGAATTAGCACTAAAAACTGAACTGGACTTCTCCTTTCTGAACAGTCTTATTGAAAAAACATCAGTCAGAGTTCCATTATTATTTATTCTCTGGGACAACTACACAGGATGCTGTACTAACTTTGCAGAGAGACAAAACAAAGTGAAGCTTAGTTTCTAGCTTTCTGATCATAGAGGTTTTTTTAGTCTATTTTTTAAAATTCTGATGTCATGTATGAGTTCACTATATGGAAAAATGCTTTTATGTTGCTTCAGTTCATTACTCTGTACTGATCTTATCACAAGAATGTTATTAACTCCTTTTTTTTTATAATTAATATTGATTGTGTGTTAGTCTGTGAGCAAGTAAAATGGCCTTCAGTTCCAGTCTGTAGAAAACCTACTGAGAAATTTAATAGATATTTCTTTTTACATCTTTTAGCTTGCTTAATGGTGTGTCTCTCCTGCCTAAAGCACTTCTTATTGTAGTTAGAAGGTGATGAGTAAAGGAGGCAACGAGTTTAACCATTGTCCATCCATAATTTTAATGCTTTCCATTCCAGCATTTTTAATGCTTCCAGCTGAATCTTTCCAAGATGCTTTCCCAAAAAGAAGACACAACTTGAGAAAATTAAAGAGAAGGTAAATGTATCTCTTGAAGGCCCAAAAGGTCATTTTACATTTGTTGTTTGATTATTTGTATTTGTTCCTTTCAGTGTTCCGTCAAATCTACCAGGGTCTAATAATGAGAGCCCAATCACTGCTCTTCTTGCTTTTGAGGAATGCCTCAATAAGGCCATCTTTGAAAATAAAAATAAAAAATTATTTGGCTCAAAATAGAGAAGACTCTGAAATAAAATACCAGATTCAAAGATTCATGAATTTTAATAGAATTAATCTCTGACTCCTAACTTTGCATCTCAATTCCATCATGACACTGTTGAAAAGTGTATAACTCATCATATAAAACAAGAATCTGAAGTAAACTGAAAAATGAGATTTTTTTACATTAAAGACAAAAAAAAAGGAGAAGAAAATGTAAAAATATATGTAACAAAAAAATGCAGATAAAATAGGCATAAAATGATTAGTACTAAAGAAATGCTTCATTTTGCCCTTTAAAAGTTTTCTGTTTCTTAAGCAGAGAATCATCCCGCTACAAACATTTAAAAACCAAGGCGTGCATCTAATGGGTTCATAATAAGAGATTAGGAGTCTGATAAAGACCAAAACCTGAACCTTTGAAAATGGAGAATAGGAAGGTCCTAAAATGATGTCTGTCTTGCTAAGCATAGATTTGAAACACAATCCTAGCAGACTGTGTCACTTCATTTAAATGTCAGTGGATGGTCGTCACCTGATAAGCTGAGCCAACATTTTCCCTAGGAAAAAAACCTGCATTATATTTCCATAGAAAATAGACATCCAGTGAAAAAGAATACTAATTAATAGAAAATACACTTTAGTGATTGTGTTTACCACAGATTAATATTTCCTCACAGGAACACCATATTTTTACAAATGTATTTTATACAAACATATTTATTGAAGAAATCTAGTGGGTACCCTGCAGATTTGGGGTGACAGTCACACCTCTAACACTGGAACATGTTTGCATTTACCATGTATAAAGATGACTAAGATGCTTTCTTCCTTTGACATCATGGTTGTTCCACTCAAATAGTGATCAGCTGGGGCCAAAGGCTACATTAGCATAGGCAGGAAAGTACCCTGATAAAAAGCAGAATAGATGACAGAGGTAGAGAAAAAATAATACAGCATCATATAGCACAGATATATTTGTGGGTTTTTTTGGAGTAGGTAGCAGTGATAGATAGGCACTAGAACACCTGACTGGCCAAGTTCCCTGGGGGCACACTGCAAATAGCTGACCTAATTGCAGGTGCTGGGATTGCTGTTAAAGTCAGCAATTGCCAGCAATTTCCAGAGAGTAGTACCTAAGGAATTTTGTTAATTCCTGATTGTGGTAGAGTGAATTCAAACATTGTCATCAGCAGAAATTATTTATGTTCCCTTTACTAATGCTAGGAGCGTGCTGTTCTCTTTTAGCCTGCCAGCAAATTGACTAACTTCCCAACAGAAATATTCACATGTGGTAGGAAAGAAAAAATAGGAGCTTCCTCTCAGCTGGTGTCATGTGATAGCAAAAAGCCTGCAAGTATGTAGTCACAACAGAAGATGGGTAACCCTCCAACTCTTTCTGTCCTGGTCGTGGTCTTCCAAAGTACATGAAAAGTACTGAACTGAAAGTCTCATGCTTTTATGAAAGTCAGTTGCATATCAAGTAGGAGAAATGAATGTACTTTCTCAAGAAATGTAATTTTTTACGTTCACCCATAGATTTTATGGCTAGAGGGGGTCACTAAGAACATTCATTCTGCATTAGAGAATACCAGAGAATATTGGGGAGTTGTTATTTCAAAGCCCTTGTCTGGATCAATTAACACAGTTTAGAAAAATATCAAATTATCTTAAGTTCTGCTTGGAGTTGAGGGTACACATCCTCTACAGAAAAAAAATTTCAGAGAGTATTTATTCTTACTCTTAAAATACATGTCTTATTTCTAGTCTTGGTTTGTATAATGTTAGGTTGGTTCTTGATATATCCACCTGTAGTATAAACAGACAGCAAACAGCTAGACCCTCTTCCAAGCTATTCATACACAAATATCCCTCTGTCTTGGAAAGGAACCCTTCTGTTAAATAGATTTGCTAAAAAACAACTGATTTGTGATTCTATTAGTTGGAAATTCTGTCCTTTGGAAAAACATGTCTAATACCACTTGCAAAAATAAGAGAAAAATAACAGAAATTACACATGGAGGTTCAGAGATTAGAACATTCCTACAAGAATCCCAGGTTGTAGAAGAGATATTTTTCTTTAAATTAATGCCAAACATTCTTCCTGGTATTAGTTAATCCTAAATAATGTAAGCACATGATGCTTGTGATGGACACATTTTTATCCTAGACAGTTCAAGGTAATTGTGGGACTGAAATGGAATGAATGGTGTTTTGATAATAGGATGGTGAATCTACTGGGAAGCTGCCCCTTATCCTAATGAAAGAATTGGCAGGCTATGGATGGAGTATCAGAGATTAAATGTTTTTCCATTTCTCACTTCCATGTTTCCACCTTATGTTGTAGCTTTCTGTAGCTGCTCCTCCTGCCATCCACATACTTGCCCTCTGAATCCCAATACAGAGGAATGTATCAGATTGCCTCTGTGTATTGATGTGGTTGCATGAACACTCATTAGTACTGCAAGCTGTGAGACTGAAGTGGAGACTTTTCCCTTTGAAACATTAGGCTACTTAGGGAAAACACTTGAAAGTATATTGAATGAAATGTGATGAAGTGGGAGTTCCTAAAAGCTAGCCTTCATAGTGTAGCTTTTTTTTTTGTGTGCAGAAGTGTGGAAGCATTAATGCTGAAATCCACAAGCCCAAAATAATCCAGTGTGACAGGAAAACCTTAGCTTTTTAAAGTAAATAGAGTTTGAAGATAGATACCAGTAAGACTAGAAACTTTTGATGCAAGATTATGGGCACTTAGATGCTTATAATCTGCTGAGTGAACTGAGACAAAGAAGTTCTAAAGGAACAGCCAAATTTGCAGAGGAAAAATGCGCTGTGTTCTTTCATTATTTGTATTTGAATTGATAAAACCATTCTCAAGATGAGTGGTTGTAGTGGTTAAAGACTATGGGAACTTCAACTGCTTGAGTTTAGTACAATATAGGATTTAACTAAGCATGGAAATACAAAAATTTGTCAGCTAACAACAGTATTTTTATCCCACTATCTGCATATTCAGGCATCCTCGGGGAACAAGTTTATCCTGAGAAGTAGAAGATAAAGCTATGAATCAGCTGCTAAATTTTTTAGCCAATGAAAATATTGACTGAGCCATCACTCTTGGATTTTATACTCCAAATAAACTTGCATTCCAAATCACCTCCTATTAAGTAAAAAGCTTATTGAACTCAGAGCTAAACAAAGGAGTCTGCTCAGCATACATATCTTCAGAATTTATAGGCTCACAGCAGGATTAGTAAGTACCATTGTTTCATCACCATCTTATGCCATGGAAGAAGTTATTCTTTTTAAATTCATAGTTATCTATATCCTTCAGTCTCAAATAGAATATTTTTCTGTCAGTTGTTTAAGCTGTTATGAAGTTATTTACAGCATTTTACTAAGTAACGCTATAGATATCAGTGCCTGTAACAAGTAAACCCAATTCTTTCCAACTGAAATAGCTTTTGCTGTCTGAATCAGGGTACCATATCTACCCTAATTTAGTATATTTTCATTTTAAATATCAGTCTGATATAAAAGTGAGCACTGAATTCTAGCACTGCCTCAATTATATGTTGAATGCTGAAATTAGCACTAGTCTTCCCATCAAGAACTGTAAATCCACTATCATGTGTGGTATTTGGAAAGTTGATTGCTGGCTCAAATGTCTTATCATAAAACAGTTTTCAATTCAGTATACTGACATTTTAATTTGTCTGTTCTTTACTGCTCAGAATTAAGGAAGGGGCATCATTCCAAGCTATTTCTCCAATATCATTAGGAAGCAACATGTCTTTTGACCTCTGAATTAAACTGCAAATCTTTTTATATACAAAGTATTTTGCAGTGCTGACTTACTCCTTACATTAAATCTCCAGCTGGTTTACTTTCCCACTGAGAAAATGCAACCACTTGTTCAGCAAAAAGGAGATTACCATGAAATAAATTACTGTTTTTTCAAGGAAATTAAAGGTTTATGGAACACCTTGATTCAATGTAGAGCTTCATTGCTATTCTAGAACCCCTAGTCAGCTCAGCACAAAACATCTTAATTTATTTTTATTTATACACATAACAAGGAATATCAAGGTCAAAGTTTCTTTCAGGAATTAAATTATGTGAAATTACTTGGAGTTTATTTACTTCTCACAGTCACGTTGAACGTAAGCTATTAAGACTACCATATGTGCAACCATTAAGCATCTGACCAAAGACTTTTCAAAATGTCTTCATTTCTATTAACTTTGGACTTAGAACAGATGTGGTTTTTTTACCAAAAGAAAAAAAAGCACTGTGTGTGCTCAAGGACACATAGATCATGATCAAATGGGTGTATTTCATAATCATGATGGAGTGAATAGAATTCACAAAAAAGAGTGGGAAAAGTTTGGACAGGGAAAAAAAGGGGGTGTCTTACTGGAACTCCTAACTCAAGAGAATTTCTTCATCCTTACAGAAAATTTATACAACTGTTGTTTTGTTTGAAAGGATGCGTGGTTTTCCATTTTACTGTGTATTCACACACGTAAACTACATCTGGTCCTGACCTGGTGAATTCCACACGCTGCAGTGCTGTGTCACACATTGTAACTGGCTCTGATTTGCATTATCTAACATGACTACTCTATAGAAGTAATATGCACATCCAGGAACTTATCTGCCACCACAAGATGTTAAGGGGGCTTTGGTTTTATGGTTTTGATGATGTGACATTCAATTAATGTCTCTCTGCTAGGGTCTCACCTGTAGGTATTACACAGTCAGTAAGGGGTTTTTCTTATGGATAATCTTCTAGTATCTTAATGGGTAAATTTCAGCCACTTAACAGACTTCAAGCAGGTTGTATTTAAGGTCTTAATTGTCCTCTGTGTGAGCAGAGAGTCAATGCCTATCACCATCTAATGATTCTACCGTGGAAGTGAAAGAAGATCAAGGAATGGATCTGAACACCTTTAGTTCTGAGGGTCCAATAAAAGTCTTCACATACAAAAGAAGGTATTACAAAAGATTCATGTTCTCTCGCCTGTTGCCCTCACACAAGTTGCTGACTATACCTTACAGAATGCATTGCTTTAGAACAAACCTCCCAAGGCAAAAAACATTTGTAACTTGTCAATACTCAGGTAAAGACAAAGGAAAAAATCTTTTGCTTACTGGTCAGAATGGGGGACCCTGTGGAAGTCCTTTCTTCATCAGCCTGTGATGGGTTGACCTCAGCCAGTGACTGTGCACCCCACAGCCACTTGCTCACTCTCCCTCCTGCAAGAGAGGGAAGAAAAAAACACTCAAAAAAGGTGATACAAAGGCATTCACTCACTGCCTCCTACAAGGACACTAGTGCCCAGGCAGCTTCCATGCAATGGCTACCTCCTTCAAATATCCTCTCCTCAGATTCTATCATTGGACATATTGTTTATACATTCCTTTGGTCAGTGCAGGTGTGTCCTGCTTGTGTCTCTTTCAAGCTCCTTGCCAACCTACTTGCTATGGGTGGCAGTGTAGGGAACAGAGAAAACTCTTAGTCTGTGCAAACATTATTTAGCAATAAACCAAACAATTAAGACTGTTTTATTCACATATCCAAAACACAGTGCCATAGGGGCTGATATAAGTGAAATCCAGCACACAGTCTTATTCCTTCCCGTTAAAAAAATATATTTCCCTTGTATTTCATCTCAGTGCAGAAATTTTGTCATTTAGCCATGTTAACAGGGCAACGTGAGCATCTTAAAAGGTTCCAGGGCTATTTACACCTTCTGTAGGTGTTCCACCTATATCTAGATAAGTGAGTGATCTAGATCACTGCATCAAACTGTGCATCTCTAGTTCAGATAAATTATTTTTCTCTATCAGTCTTGAAAATGCTGCTGGGGCTTACTGTAAATAAAGTGGACTTTTAAAACTAACACTCCTCATGCAGTATAGAAAAGGAAATGGTCTTCTAGAATCTGGGAAGCTAAAAGCATCTGCAAATATCACTTGTTAAGTCACGCGTAGTTACATATTGGCCATTACTCAAGCCCAGTAGCATTCCATTAATCTGAAGTATTGGATGTACATCTGAACCAGATATTACATTTAGCTTCCAGAAATCAATACAGAAATCAGATATGCTGATAAGGTTCCGGAACTAATGTAATTAGGCTGCAGCATTCTCTATGTAATGCTGTAATGACTAACTGTAGCATCGCCCATAATTTGCCTTTTACTATATTCCATAATTGTTCAAGATCTGAGTCATTTGTAAAACTCTTCCAGGTTCAGGTGTTTCTGTTATAGAAGTAATCACTTCCAAAAGCTTTTAATTATCTAACTTCTCCATGCTACCCAAGAGCTGACTAACCCCAAATGATATTTCTGGTCCTTTCATCAGATTTCTGAGGTTCCAGCAGCTTCTGAAATAGGCCACTTGCCACATATCTTCTATGTCCACCCCTGGTACAGGATGAAACATGATAAATCTGAGCCCTTCACTGTTTTCTCACTAGGAATTCCTTTGCTAAATATTCTGAGCCCATAATATCAGAAGACTTTGGACCAATTATTCATCTTCTGCAGGGGAAAACAACAATACCTGATGGCCCATTTCTGTATCAGTAATAAGGATAAGCTTATTAAAAGTTTGTTCTGTGTGCTGCTACTGACTGTAGATTTTTTTCCAGTGAAAAGATAGAAAAATTTTGTACTTTCTTCTATCCTAGGATGTGTTGTACAACACATTCTGATTTGTAGTAGTCCCTTGTTTCTTCCAGGGTTCCTGTAGATGGGTCAGTGGTCCCTGCAGGTTGTTCTCTAAAGAGTACCGTAAGGGGTAACAACCCTATAAAATCTTCCAAATTTTGAAGATTTTACCAATTCTGGCATCTACCAATTATTTGCTTTTGAAATGCTTTTTCATTTAAACCATGCAGGCCCAGTATCACAGACCAAAAAAAAAATAGCTTAAATTGTGAACCCTCGGCAGATTCACTGAGAGTATGTTTAAGGGCAGGGTAAATATCCAAAACTGAAACACACACACAGACTAGAGGAACGTCTTGTAGGAGCAGCTGGTAAAAGTTGAAGGGGTGTCAGAAAAGTCTTTGCAATGATGTTGCAAGTACCTGGGGCCTCGATTACCTCAGGTTTGGCACTTGGCTAATGTAGCAAACACATCCCTGAGACTGCCTGCTCACACCAAGGGAGCACCTTCAGCCTACGGCACCACTGAAGGACTGGTAGCAAGTCCCACAGGCTCCAGGTGAGAATAACCCAGAGTTTAAATCTTTCTTCTAAAGCCATTTATGGATGGGAGTACTAGAAATAGGATGTGTCAGAACTGAGTTTAGTAAATCTAAGTCTGAGATCCAGCCTGTAGGCACCTCATTTTCCTAATGTAAATACTTCCTGTTTCTTGTCTGAATACCATAACAATTACCTCTGTTACTGCTATCTTAGCATGCAACATATCAGAAAAGATATTAAGCAAATTCAGAATTAGTTTATCTTTGTCTAGAGCTGGAATATCTTCACAAGAGAGAAGAGGGAAAATAGACGCTTAGCTATAAATTCATAATCAGTCATAATTTGAATTCCATGTATATCCATGGGGACAAACTTTAAACTGCAAAGATGTAGTTTGCTTGCCATGAACTACACAGTTATACACTCCAAAATTATTGTATCATTGTCTTCTTCTAGTGCTGGGTGAAGCTGGACATGGTAGTTCATGGACTCTGGACACTTTGAACAGTTTCATTTACATGGTTTTCCACCCTTTTACCTGGTAAAGCATTTGTGTAACAATGACATCTTCTTCCAAGGCTTGTTATTCAAGGGTTTTCAGATTTCCATCATAATTTTTCCAAGGAAAAAATAAACCATTA
The DNA here is from genome assembly GCA_013398275.1 of Promerops cafer. Classification (NCBI taxonomy): domain Eukaryota; kingdom Metazoa; phylum Chordata; class Aves; order Passeriformes; family Nectariniidae; genus Promerops; species Promerops cafer. The sequence goes on along the minus strand of VZSE01010647.1, from coordinate 467,102 downwards.
TTACTCTTTACACCTGGTAACCTTAGAGAGACGCAACAGTAACAGGACTGGCATAAATAGCTGTATAATAAGCTAGGGAGGGGTTTTAAATAAATTCCATTAATGGTGTAAAATTCTACCTTCAATTGCACCTGTGCAGCATAATAGAGAGAGTAGAAAGTGCAAAGAGACTTTAGCCTTGTAGATTCTTTTTTTACCAGTAAATATAGGACAGTCTTAAAGGATATATTGTGTCTGAAATCTCAGGGTGAGGATGCAGGCACAGGGCTGTAGCTGGCTGTAGCTGGGAAGATTTTCATTTTTTACCTAGAACCTGAGCAAATATGATACAGAGTCACTTATCATAAAAAAATCCTATCATGCTGCTGTTGCACTGACAGAAGACAAGACTGTTCTACAACTGAGGAAATGGACATAGCTCTATTGTAACATGGGTGGGCATTGTACTCCATCTTCAGTTATATAATTTATGTGTCATGAACCTGGTTCATATCTCAAAATCTACATTGGCTGAACTGTAACATCATCACTTCAAAACTGGCTTCTTAGAGGAAAGTGGAATAAAACTTGCTGTGTCTAAGAAATAGAAAGCATCAGCCTGAATATATTTTGTAGCCCCCCCTGAAATATGGAAGAGTATATTTTAGAAACTCACATAGAAAATAAAGAAAAGATTGCTGTGTCATTAAATAAGAAACTATACTGTAAATCTGTGATACTGTTTTCATTATCAAGGAGAAATTCCTTGAAGATGCTTGAAGACTGAAAATGGACACCTACCTGCTGAATCAGGCCTAAAAAAGAAAAATTACTCCTGCAGTATATGGAAAAACATTTGCTATCACACATTGCTGGAATATTTCACTTTAAAAGTTATCTAGAGAAAATATTCGTGAAGTTATTAATATTTTTATGGAACTCCCATGACAGCACTACAGGGAAGTTTTGATGCAATTGCTGTATCTTTCCATAGAGCCCTGCACTGTGGATTTCAATGATTTTATAATACTTTTAGCATTTACTTAAAATACAGAAAAAAAACATTTTATCAACTTCTGTTTATGGTTGCAAGATCTCACTGCAGAGACCTTTTGAATATAACCTCCAAGTGTTCAAAATACAATAGAAAAGGATTTCCATACATTATTACTTTTAGGAGAACATGATTTTTAAAGGTGTAAATTTGGGAGCATTGTGTAAACAGAACTCTTCTATTTCCTGGAAATCAATTTTATTTTACAGAAAAATTTGTACATATTAATACCAATTCCATGTAGAAACAGACAATTACGGACAATAAAAGTATCAAAGAATAGACCAACATGTGGAATATAAAAAAAAAAAATTAATAAATATAGAATTGAAATTTGAAATGCAAGACACTATATAGGAGTAACATAAAGAGAAATATATTTAGACAAGTATTCACAAATGAATCACACACCACAGCCAAGGAAAAGTGCATGGAAAGAGCCATGCACTCAGATGCACCTGAGAAGGCACCTGATCACACTGACAGACAATACCACCTCTGCTCTTCCCCTATGGGACTGAAGCATCTGTACTGAAGGTCACCTCTGGTGTGTCCCAGCCCAAAAACCCCAGCCCCACATAACACAGCTGTAGCAACAGTTAAGGTAGGCAAAAGAGCTGCATGAGCCTCCACCCACACTCCCTCTTTCCATTGTGTTGGGAGCTGCATTTAATCTCATGCCATGGCTTTTCTTTTTTTGCTTGGTGTATTCTAGGCACGTTTGTGCCTAACTTTCCACATTGCTAATTCCTACTTCTCCTCACCTTGGCTAATTTGACTCCCTGGCTTGACCTCAAACCTGTCTGGTTGCTACAGGTTTTTCCAACAGTCTCTGAACTGTGACTAGCCCCAATTACTGCTGTGGGACTTGCTCTGCTGAAGTGCCTAAAGACTGTATTGTTTGCTAGTGAACCTACCTGGCCATCGACCTCAGCCCCCGGCCTGTCCTCTGTTCAGGAGCAACTCAACCCTGGACATCACCTCCTACCTTCCCAAGTGCTTCAGATGTGTATGAACAGCAATCTTTACAGGCCCAACTGAACTGGGGGGACCCCAACAAGCTTCAAAATTACTAGGAAAGTGCCAAAGGTTTAGTTCTGTAGTACAACTTAATCTGGAAGTAGAAGCTCTGTTGCAGTGCACCTCATGTATACCAAGGGTTTTCACATTGGAAGCAGTGTGAGGCTCTGCTCTTTGTGTTCCCAATAAGGTCAAAAGCCAGAGAGTTCTCTCCCTATTTGGCTGTGTGCCAGCATGAAGCCACCTCATAGGGTCTCCTGAAGGGACCTGCTGCCACCTTACTGGGCAAAATGTCAAGAATCCCACCTCAGTTTACACAAAAGAGACTGAACAAAGAGCCTCGTGGCAGTTTTGGGGTGTTCTAGCAGGAGCACAGACTCTGAGCTCCTGGCATCGGATTTTCTCTGTAGGAGTTTGTTATTTTTGTCGTTATTAAAACTTACTTTGTTCCAAACTCTCCCTTTGATGCCGTCCTGCTAATTTTAGCCACTGTGGATTGCTGGACAAACCCAGACGTGACGAGGGTCGCTGAAAGCTCAATTGACCTGGCTCGCAGCCACCCCCATTAAAGCCCTTCTGAGTGTCAAGCTGTAAGTGATATGTCAACAAGTGAGGTCTTTAGTGTCCATAGGCTATGATGCAAGATGGAAAATGAGAAACACTAACATCTAGTTGGGATTTCCTTACCTCTTTGCTCTCTTAACAACATAATTATACAGCACAATAGCTTGGAAAAGTATTCTTACTATAATTAGTCAAAGGTGATACCACAAAGGTCAATTCACGACATGTGTCATTTATAGGCGTAGTTATATAGATCTATATAACTACATAGGCCTCCAAGGGCTATACTTAGATGTAAGAGCTAAAGGATTTATCTAAGTGTTTATCATAATATACCTAAATGTTTAAGGGCACTTCAGAATTTGTGCATACAGTGCTGATATCTGGAGAGAAATAAACTTTTATACAGAACACTTAAACACTGATATTAGCACTATAATATATATCTCAAAGGAGAGAGACTTTCTGTCAGTATTAGAACATTCTGAATGATTGACATAATCATGTCCTGAGATTTTTCCTGCAATGGCTGGAAATATTCTAAGCATTGGAGGCAAAAGGTGTGGTCGTCTATTGATAGGCTTTTAATTGTAACATTAGATTTGTGGTTTATAATAAAGACTGCAGCATAAATATTCAGTAAAGCTTAGAAGCTAGATTCTGTTTAGTTAGTTATCGACATATTCCTGAAAGTCCTCTTTTTCTAAGTGAAAAAGACACTCAGATCTAGGATGCATCTTGTGTCTGCTGGAGTCTTCATCTAACAGTAAGTTTATTGAAGTCTAAATAAGATCGTATAATCAGCTGGTTATACTACCAGTAAATGGGCATGGAGATCAAAGGGAAGCAGAAATCTGAACAAGCAGTTTATAGGCTCTGCACACAGTCTTGTGTTATATTTCAGCTGAATTTTGCTTCTTAACTATAGGGATCAGTCATCATTAAAACTGCAAAAAGCCAGCTGAGCAAGCCATTGCAGTATTAGCCTAAACTCACCCAGCTGAAACCACAGCACTCGGCTGCTGACATTTCTTTTCATTCATCTGTGCCTCTGTTACTATTCAATAGGCCACCCACTGTTTCCTTGCATATTGCTGTGTATGCACACTGGAGATTATGCACCATCATGCTCTATTTCTCCAAATTTTTCTTTAAAGAATGTATCCTTAGGGCTTTCTAGATGCATGGCTTTCAAGCAGTAGAAAGCTTGGATAAATGGTGCCTATAAACTCATCTCCTCTCTGATAGGTGTTTTTCAGTTTAGCATGTGCATTGTTTTTAAAATGGCAGCTTTACCACCTGATGCTTCTATTAAGTAGTACTGGTGTAACCATAAGTGTTGTTTGCATATCAGAAAGATTCAGATCACAAGAATATTAAGAATGTGTTGAAAGTCAAAAATATTGAGTGGATCAGACAATATTCCTTAATATTTTTTTTGTTTTCCCATGAAGAAATTATTAGCCTGGAGCAAGTATAGAAAATAGGCTACACTGCATCCATTATCACATTTTCAGGAGATGAGTAGTTAACTATGACTGGTATTATGCTATTACTAGTACTAATTAGGCTAAAAAAAAAAAAAAAAAGAAAAAAAGAAAGAAAAACCAAAACAACTAGTGCTGTAAAACACCTTTTTGTTGCTTTATGTCGCACATTACACTAATCCTTGACGTCGATTTACAAAAGCAACTTTATGGGCCTATTGCAAAATTCTACAGAAGTTATACCATAAAGTGATGCAGCTCTTCTGGAGATTTTTCTCCTGATTAAAACATGATTAGCGTATGAAAAGTAACATATAAACCATGTAACGATTGAAAGAATATTGCCAATAGTTTGAAAATATATAGATTAGAGGTATTTCTGCCCCTGGTCCCCTTCCCCCTAATCTGTTTCAGCGATTCTATATGGCTCAAAAAGTGTGCAGTAGGAAAGAAATCAATTAATGATTTCTGTGGGATGCTTCATAAAATATTTAGGACATTTCCATTATTCTAGCAAATCTCCTCCTCCTAATATAAAAGTAAGTAACATTTAACAGGTAAGCTAGTAGTAGCTAATGCTCTTTCTCTTGTTTTCAAAAATCACATAATATTTATCTATGCCTTGAATTCTAAGTGCCTAATTAATAGGATTCTTAATGTTTTAATATTATTTAGACAGAAGAACTAAATATTTCTGTCCATTAGGAGGAACATAATAGCTAAATCCCTGAAAGTTCAAGCTTACGAATTATTTTTTTCATCATACCAATAAACACATCTTAACCCTCTTGGAGCTTAGTATTTTCTATAGAACTTTCACTTTTTTTTATTCCCTTTCCTGAGACTTTCTAATCTCTGGTACAGGCTTTTTTTGGTGTTCTTCTTATAAGAACTCAACTCCATGTTCTTTTGTTGATTTTTCACTTACTGTTCTAGACAGAGAGACTTACAGATAATGCTAGGAAATAACTGAGAAATAATAGCCATTCCCAAAGAAAAGCACAAAAGAGGAAGGGGAATAGGTGAAGGGTTTTTTAGGATCAGCAGCTTGGAAAGGAAAATAATAATCTGGTAAGACTGAAGTTATGTAAGGCAGTCTTTAGGACTGGGAGGAGATGGATGGAAAAGAGAGCTCAGGTTCAGGGAAAATGTTATAGGATTGGGGATTTTGAAAATGGGAAAACTAACAGGGAGTTTGGAGTATTCCCTAATACATCAAGAGTAAAATCAGGGAATAGAGCCTAAGAGCAGATGAAGGAAGCATGAAAGAACCCCGGCCTTCAGAAGACAAGAGGCTTTCAGGAAATTTTAGGATGAAAGACTTGTTTACACCTGCTCTGTGAGCCTGTAATCCTTCCAGACTTTAAACTGCTGAGATATATTTCTAGCTAAAAGTGCTGCGACCTGATGAGCAGACACAAAGAGAAAACTGGAACAAAGGCATGATCCTACCCTAAGTTTGCATAATCCTGCTGTTTGATGATACTCTAAAGAAATAACTCAGTGAGCTGATCAATACGATCAGTGACAATACTCTTGATGTGTCTTGTCTAGTAAAATGTAATACAGACAACTTGTGCCAACACAGGCTTTATATCTTGTCTCTAAAGATCAGAGATATTTCCATGTAAATTATATTCAGTGAAATGTTGGAAGGAACAGCTTTCATCAGGAAGACTTGAACTCAGATCTCTGTCTTATTGGAGGATTAGCTTATTGAATAAATTTTAATTTTTCATTTAAATAAAAATACATGTATAAAACTATTTGTCAATTATTTTTATGAAATTTTTCATATTTTCAGCATAAAATTTTGGAAAAATTTGATTTTTAAGAGTATTTATTGTGCTGAGACTGTCCTGCACATTTCACAGAAGCTTCTAACATTTATAATAGTCTAGGAAAATGGTGTCATGAAAAGAGGAAAGGAAGAATGGATGATATATAAAGCACTGCAATGTTTTTTATCCAACTGTCATTGTTTTGCAGCACAAAGTTGTTCAATTTATTATTTGAAATAAAAAGAGGAACAAGAGCTGAATTGTAATCAATCTATTTATTGTGTAATTACACAAATAATTCCTGTCCCACTTCCTACATTTTTTCCCTTTAATAATCCTTGCTAAATTGGAAGATGCAAGGTTTAAAATCCTCTTACACACTGATTTCAAGACTTGGACATTTTTCTCTTTGCGGTGTATGTTTAATAAGAGAGGAAATTAAGACATTGTACAAGTCTGAAGCAAGTTGCTGGGTATCAAAGAATAGTAGACAGTTTTTTCTATAAATATGGATATTAAAATTAATTCAAAATAAAAATCTCATGTTCTGAAACAGGCTTTATTGAATCTGTCAAATAACACATTTTAAAAAGTCTTTTCCTTGTTTATTCTATACCTTAATCTGACAAACTGAATGATTTTCTGATGATTAATTTCTCAGTTTTGGAGACCTCAAGGAAAATTGTTAATTTTTCTGATAGCACAGAATTGCTTTTTTGTATTTATAGGTGTATTTTTATTCATATTTGTATTTCAGCTATATGAAGTGATATTAACTCCAAAAAGCTCAAGATTTTCTCTTCAGTTAAATACTTATTCCAGTTTCTTTCCTATAGATATATAGGACTTCTAACACTTCACCACCACAAATTAATTAGGATCAAATGCTAGTGATTGAAAACCCAAAAGAATTTGTGTACAGGTCTACAAAACAGATATTTTGGTGTAGTACAGAATGTAGTCTTAACAGGACTGGTGGCAGTAGCCAGTCCAGAGCCATGCTTAAATTACTATAATGAAGAACAGGAACTCCAAAGATGTAGAGAAATTAGGTGCTGAAAGTCTATCCCCATAATACCACTTGAACATCCAAATTTCCATGAGTTGTTCTGAAAGTTTAGTATTTGATCTCCATTGTATCCTGCTAGTCTTGAACTCAGGGTGATGACATATGTGATGACATTATGCAAATCCCACTCATGTGAATGACTTTACAAAGGATAGAATTTCAGTCCATATTCACAATTCTGTTCTAGCTAGAAATAGTTACCTTTGGATTTAAGGAAGATGTTTAAAAACTCAGCCCTTGAAGGGAAAGTCTGTATTCTAATTCTTTGTGACTAGCAAGGGCAGTGCATAGAGATATATTACTTGGGCTGTGCTAAGAACTGAGTGAGAGGTAGTAGTGTTTAATAGTGAATAGCAATTAAAATTCTGAGGGCTTTTTTGCAATGTAAATCAGCAAAGGAGGGAGAAAAAGTGTTCTGCAATTCTTTCCTTCAAGGACTTCCATCTATTTGTAAGAAGAGCCATATAGGACTATTGTGCTATAAAATCCATGAACATCAATTCACTTCCTGAAAGTCCCTTTGCTGTGCAGGAACAATGATCAGACTGTCTTGCAGTGCCAAGCACCAATTCCCTCACCAGACTCCATTATAGAGGCTCATTTCCCTGCCGTTCCCAGAATCTGGCTCTCTTTCCCCACTTTCCTCTCTCAGCTGGAGCCACTCAATAGACTGAAAAATCTATTGTTGCTGCCTGTTTTGGAAAAGGGCAGATAAAAGATGGAATTAGCACCCACCACAATTCTGAAGAACTCCAATACCACTGTTTGTGTGGTGTGAAGAAGGGTATCCTAGCCTTTGGATTTCTGCTCTTCTATTTTCAGAGTATTTCTCTTTTGTTCTTTGAGAAAGAACTGTGCCAAGATATCACTTATTTTAGGCACACGGGTGGATCCATATGGCTAGAACCTTCTCCAGCTGAGTTAGAAGATACTGTTGTCATTGTCTGTGAGAAAATGATGGTCACCTTCCCTGCAAAAGGTGGGGTACCCTGTACTTTACTGACACTAAACTCACAGCTACAGGACTCTTCAAACTCCATCTGATCACAGACCTTGGCGAAGCTGTGACACCAACAGCTGTTGGCAACCACATCTTCTAACTCTACTAAATACCCTGGTGAACCCAGCTTTAGTTCAGAACCAAATAAAACCCGGAGATGACACTCACTATTTTTATTCTAAATCAAAATAAGTTAAGACTTGGTTCAGTGAGGAACAAAGTATGACCTGAAGTGACCCAAATACAGATAAAGACAGAAAGACTATCTCACATCACATCACATCACTGAATATTGGATTAGTTTGGTAAGTTTTATTGTTTTTAATTTGGGAAGACTGAAAAAGAATTAAGTAAATACTGAATGTTATGCCAAAGTGAGTCCCAAGAAGAAGATTTGTATAAAATGGTTATTAACAACCTTGTAAAACTGAAGGCTTTAACAGTGGTATAGGGAAGGACTGGAGGAGGGAATGTTTGAGAAGAACAGTAAGGGGGTGGAAAAAAAGAAAGACGGTGAACTTCAACCAAGAAACTCCAAAGTCTCACTATTTCAAAGTGTTTTTTCCTGCCAGCATACTTTTACTAAGCATCAAATGGATTTCTATATATAGATCTTCCTTCACTGATTTGTGTGGTACTTAGCCAGGAACCTTGAGTAACTGTTTTATATCTTGTTGCACCATTTCAGTGCTAGACACATGTTTAGTGGTGATATAGCCTATTGATTGTAGAGAACACATCACATTTCTGCTATTTTAGTTCTGTCTCATAAAACTTTTTAGAGAAAGGATATCCTTAATATAGAACAATGAATCCTGGGTGGAGAAATTTTACGTTGATGAAATAAGTTGTTTAGGATGCTGTTTCATAATATTTTGTTTCTTTCATATCTCATACTTTCAGCAAATGCTGACAGGTGCTTTCGGGTCTCCAGCGATTATCTTGAAACATTCCCAAGAATCTGGCAGCTAACCATCTCCTATAGATCTCTGCTGCTCTCTGAATGTGTCATTTTCAGCTGTCTACTTGGGAAGCTTCATTTCCATATGCTTCAAATTCTATGATTCCAAATATACTTTCCCTGCTGAAATGAAAAATCATTCAATCTCAAGAGTTTCACACATAAACATGATAATTCTAAAGAAAAAAAAACAAGACTGAAAAAAACCTCCCTCCTTATTTTGTAAAAACATTTTAAACCATTGTCCTTCATTTAGTAGCGAATCCCCTCTGTTAACACATTGATTTAAAACTGAAATTATTTCAGTTAATTATCTATGCCTCTTTCCTGAACTAGAAGTTCCTACTTATTCTCCTTCAGCTTGAGGTATTGCAAAATGGCAGGGGAGTTGCAAGAATCCATATTACTGAAAACTACCACAGTGTTTGTTAGCACATGGACATAGCAAGTTTCATTCCTATATCTTACAAGTGTAAAAGAGTTTCACTTTAAATTTCAGCTTACTGGGCAAGAAGCACAGAAGAAAGGAGAACTTTCACTCATGAGATCAAAGAGTTAAAACCCATATAGCTGAAAACCCTAGAATTTCCAGGGACTGAATATAGGTCCTTAGTGAGTGCATTAATTAAATGTTATTGGCAAAGCTGCAAATGAATTTCTAAGACTGTATTTTTGAGCTGGCATCTCTCTACAGCATAATGTACATAGACATATTTTCCCTTGTTAACTTTGGCTTGGTACTGAGAAAAGAGCACCACAAATAGGGCAGCTGATTACAAGAAAGTTTATAGCTGTGTTTTGGAGATGTGTGTGCATGTTTAAACAGCTAGAACGTAAAAAAAGCCAGTATTAGCCTGCTACCCCATTGACAGAACTGCCACACATCTGGGCCCTCCCATGCCATTTTTCCTATGCAGGATTGCTTTGGATAAGCTGGAAGCTTGGGATTTCCAGCTGTAGCTCAATGTCCTCAGGCAGCTCCTGTGAGTTCATGAAACCCTGCACACGCTCACCATGTGTGTCTCAGTCTGAGGGCACGTACACCACACAGGGGATGTCCCTGAGAGCGCTGACACTGCCTGCGACATTGCAGAAGAGTAGTTGACCCAGTTAAGCAGACACAGCAAGGGTCAGAAGAGTGGAAAGAAACACAGATGTGCTGCACACGTGCAGAGAGACTATAATCTGAAGCCCTGACCTGACTGCACTACACATAAACTGTGGCGATATGTACTGGCAAAATTGAGAAGGGGTTAAACCATTTTTGGCATATAAAGGCTACCACAGAGGAGAGAGAATGAACTGTTCTCCATGTCTGTGGTAAACAGGATGAAAAGGAATGGCCTCAAGTGGCAGCAGAAGGTTTGCAGTCAGACACTGGTTATGTTTTCTTACTTATCAGTTCTGCAAAGCACTGAAAAGGGTGTCTTAGGGAGACTGGAATCTTCATTACTGGCAATACTTGATGACAAGTTAAACAGGCACCTGTCAGGAAATAGATCCTGCTTTACAAAGGACACTAGGTTAGATGATCATCCCAGGTTCCTTCTAGTTTTATTTTCTTATGATTGTATGCACAATAAGTCTGACATATCCCAAAGGTTTCCAATTACAGTGCATGAACAGACCATCTGTGCAAAACAATCTCAATATGCCTGATGCTTCCTGGAAGCATTTTACTTACTGAAACAGAAACATAACAGTTACATCCATTTATACAAATGTCTGTCCAGAGTCAATGGGCAGAAAGTCTGATAGAAACACTAATCCAAAAAATGTTTATTTATTTAGCATCTCCTGTTGAATTTAAATAGCGCCTGATTCTCCCAAGAACAGTGTAAGCTGAAGACGCCTAACGTGCTGCAGGTGTTAAGATGTAGCCATTTTCTTGAAAACTACCATAGGATCCCATCCCATGCACTCATAAAGGAAAAGATTCACCTTAGTTAAACCTGGAAAGCACATGAACATAGTAAGTTTCATTCCTGTATCTTACAAAAAGAATTATATTACAAAAAATTAAATATCTGACTGTAAAGCAGTTTTATAATGAGGTTTTAGGATCAAGTCCATAACAATATTAGGTATTTACAGTACTGAACCAGTTAGTCATGTTTAGGAAATGTATCAAACCAATTTCTTTAAATATTTCCTCATAGAAGGAAAGAACAAATCTAAAACTGAATTGCAAGACTAATAGGTGGTATTTTCCAACCTGTCTTTAAATGCAGCTTTAACATGAGAGGCAGTCATTTACAAACAGCTGAATTGAATGGTTGGATATGGAATCAAAGCCTTTTAAGTGTTTTGAAATTCCTCAGCTTCAAAAACATGAGGTTTAAAGTGAAAATTGCTCCTGGTTCAACCACCTATAATGGAAGGCTTTATGGGCAAATGCAATCTTATTTTGGACATTTAAGAGCCAGTGAATGAAATATTAAATCACTCAAGACCACTTTTGAAACTTTCTCGAAGTCATAATCATGCTTCTGCTTATATTATTTCTGCAGAATTGTATTATTCTTATAGCCATTCATATTATAATAATTTTGGGGTTCATACAGCATACACAAAGAAAACTTATCAATATATATCGAAAAATAATTTTTAAAGCCTATTTGTTAAAATTTTAATATATAGTTAACATAGCCACCTGTCTAGTCAAAGAATGGAATTTGGTAAAACAGCTCAATCTTCTTAAAATGAAGAACTCAAAAAAGTCTGTGAAGATATCTCTCTCTGTCTTTTTCCCTTGTTTGTTGCTATTGCTGCTGTTCTTTCTTGATAGTAGTTGGTGGTACTGATTAGATGTGGGGTAAGTTCAGAGACAAAAAAAAAGTTGTTGTGTCTGGTGTTCATGCTGCAGTGAATTTGGCAGTCTTGGAACTTCGCTCTTTGTAAAGGAGAAGAACTGTAATAATGTAAGTTAGGAGTTAGGGAGAGTTTAGAATAGATTTTGAGCTCAAAAGAATGAGTCAAAAAAAGGTGAATGATACATAGAGAAAGACTCGGCGGAGGAAATTTTGCCTAAGCCATCTGACATTGCTTTTGTTTTAGAGTTACAGCTGATCTTGTTAAAGTTCCACATTGTAAATTGGGCTCTGCTGAATCAACATACACAGAAAGAAAGCTAGCAAAATTCCAACATAATATCTGAGTTTTATTAAAAACCTAAAGGATATCGGATTCATCCTTCAGCCCTTGGGGGATGAAATGGAGTTCTATTCACAGAAATATGCTGAGAATCAAGGTTTCTTAACTAAATGTTTTATATAAGCTTTTGATGCATAGGTATGTTCCAAAATTTTATTAAATAAGCTAGAACTATTTTTTTTTTAATTCATCACAATTTTAAAATGTGCTGCTTTTAAATAATTGACATTTTAAGTAACATGACAAATTTTAAATGCCAGTTCCCTCTATACAAGAAGACAGAGAAAGGTCAAAAGCTTGAGATATGGATGTGAAAGTCTGGTGTGAAGGGAGGGTAGAAGAGTAAAATTGGCATGGGTTAATAGCATCTTTTTGAGAAGGTCATAAATATCACCATACCGCTACATTGCACTTCTAAGATACCTAGATCAGAAAAGAAAGACTGACTAAAACAAAGAACAAAGGAGCTGCACAGAAGAAAGTGAGGGACAGATGGATCCAAACAATAGATTGGAGCCAGGAAGAGATCCTGGCAAGAAAACAAAGAACAAGTTGGAGCCGTTAGACACCAAGATCAAGAGACAAAAGCTGGTGAGTACAAGGGTCCTGCTCATCTAGCAGAAATGCCTAGTGACTCATTCCCTTAAGGCTGGAGACAAAAGATTGCAGCCACTGACAGCTCTAAAGGGGTGCAAAACCAGCACATTGTCCCCAGCTGAAAAAGAACTTGGGAAAGGTGGTGAGGACTTGTAATAAGCTAACACTTTTTTTTCCTTCTGCATCCTGAAAGAGACTTTCATCTGGTATCTAAAGCACTCCTGGGAAAGTGGCTCTGGTCCCTGCAGTGGATGAAAGCTGAGACTTAATCTTTTTCTCCCTAGGGACTGTTAGGAGAGGGAGTAGAAGCCTCTCCAGTGACACAGGCATTGAGGAAATGGAGGTGAAAAACACCACTTTGGTCAAACCAGTGGAGGGTAGGAGGAGGAAGTGTAAGGAATCTTTTTTAGGGGATTGAGGTGATGGATAGAGTGCTGCCCAAGGGAAATCAAAGAACAGTTCTTGTGCCTGGTATTTCTTATTAACTCAGTGGATTCCTACTCAGCTTGATGGGTAGCTATATCCCATCCCAGGACACCAACTTGCCTCAGGCTCTGTGTTGAAATTTAAGCTCTCTAAAACAGGTGCTGGGGTTAATAACAATCACTTGCAACTGCTTCATTGAGAAAAGAACTTTTCTTTTTCTTGATCTCCTGCTAAAATTTAGAGACATTGCCTAAGGTAAATTTGGGGTGTTTTTGTCGCTGTTGTTGTTTTGCTTTATTTTTGTTGGTTTTGGTTTTCTTTTTGTTTTCTTTGGTTTTTTTTAAAAATCTGTTTTGGCTTTTCTTTAGTTGGTGAAGTGATATGTCATTTACTTAATGATGAGAGCAGCTGAACATTTTGATTTATATCAAGTTTCTATTCCTTCCAATTTGGAGCAAGGATGGCAGAAAAATATGTTAACTGTCCCTTTAGACCAAAAATACCTGACCAAAAGACATGACACAAAGGATGGTGATCAGGACAGAATCTGATTTTAGGCAGGATAAATTTGCAATCTCAGGGGCCTGTTCTTAGATCCTATGAATCTGTCTAGTTTCACTAAATAAGACTTTTATCCTGTCACAGAATGTGTCTGACACTGTCTTCAGTAATAGTTCTGTGACTTCATAGAAAGAAAATTTTACTTGAATGTTTGGTGGAAGGATAGTTCCTTAATATAATCTCTTTCAAATAACTCAGTGTGGACAAAATAAGAGACAAATTTATGTCTGTTGAATACTACTGAGCTCTGTATCCCATGCTAACTTTAGTTACAGAGCTCACTGATACCTCAAATGTAGTGTAAATACTGAGACTCTTTGATATATTGTGTGTTGATGAATTACTGCTTAACCACTGGTCTTAGTGGGTTATATATATATATATATATATATATATATATATATTCCTTGATATTTTGCAAGTCTTATATGATGAAATAAAAATTTAGGTTTCTTCTTGGTTTTTAGGTTTTTTGGGTTTGTGGGTTTGGTTTGGTTTGGTTTGGTTTGGTTTGGTTTGGTTTTTTTTTGCTTCTGCTTCTGCTGTTGGTTTTGTAGCAGCAAACCAAAATGGAAAAATAGCTAGTTGCAGCTAGTAAATTTATAATAGCCAGATGAGAAATCTGTGTCACTCCTACATATGATTGAAGTATTTGGTCTGTTCAGGAACTGCCTGTTTTAGGATGATATTAGTTACTGCAAATTGTAATCAAGCTAGACAAATCTGGAGGAATAAAGAGAAAGATTAAGGATGTAGTGAACAATATGTATGTCTCTGCCAGTCATAACAGCTGTTAAAAATGTCTGTTAGATGCTTTCTTCAGCTTTGCTTTCATCCTGTTATTCTGTGATAGCTGAAAAGAAATTAATGGTCTTTTAAATTTTCTTTTAAAATTTATTTCATAGGATGAGTTACTTTAGACAAGAGGTGAACCAAAGGGTATGTAAGACATATGCTGAATAAAAAACAAAATGGAGATATAAATTATATAGTCAGACCCTCACTCATAAAGAAAACATTAAAAGAATCTGGAAGACAATACACTGTAAACGAAGTATATTTGCAGGAGAAGACTAAGCACTACAGATGGCATGGACGTGATCCCTTACTGAAAATATGACAAAGTTTCTCATTGGTTTTAATAAGCTTTAGTCTCTTGTGATATGGATTTGAAAGCTGAAAGTGGGAATACGAAAGAGACTTGTGCCTAGTAAGAGCAGAGCACACCTTGTTCCACCAGGGAGTATTTTTGCTGTATTTCTGCCAATGTAAGGATTTGCATTCTCTCAGCTGAGACCTGAAGAGAAACTCCTTCTCTTTGAACATAACAATGAAGGGAGAGAGGTTTCTAGATTCCTACCAAAACACAGGTCTGTTTGTCACCAGCTTGAATGCCAAGGTTAGATATATAGCACCAGAATTTTTGTTGCAAGATATCATCCAGCAGATTTCAGAAAACAATGCATATTACAACTTGCCCAATCAGATGGAAAATGTCCATTGGGTGAGGCAGGGAAGGTGGTTAAAGCAGGAAACTTTTTATCTTCAGTGAAATTTTTTTGACCTGTGAGAGCAAAGGGAAATGCAACAAGGAAAATGAACAAATGGCTCAAACACTAGTAAATCTTCAAGGGAGTTAGAAGAAAGCTTAAAAACTTGGAAATGTGACTAGAGAAGGTATTGCTTACCTCACAGCCTAAAGAAATAATATTATTCGGGCTGAGGTTTGTCTATACTGGCAAAAAAAGCTTAAAAATTTAAGAATTTTGAGAGGTATGTATGTAACTTTAAACATGACCATAAAACATGCAGAGAAGAGCTGATAAATGAAGCTATGGCAGCAAATAAAACAGGATTAGACATCAGAAAGATGTATAGTTAAAGGTGAGAACTGCAGGTAAGTAATGTAAATAGTGAAAACAAGTATGGGACACCAAAAGATCAAGCAGTACTTGAATGGTTTGTGCTCTGTTCAAGACTTCAGATATCAAAGAGTGCCACCAGAATTATTGAAAGCAGTTATTAATGTGGCAATCACGACATAGCTACTGCCTGACACAAATCATTCTGGAAAGACAGTTATAAAAATAAAGATTATTAATACCACTGCAAGTGGTTCTGTATCAGATGCAAAGAATAAAAGGATAGCCAAGGATAAACTAAAACCTGCTTCAAGAAAAAAATCATTTTAGGAAAGTTTTATAAGCCAGGTTGTGTTTGTGTAGTATTGTAATAGAGTCCCTGGATTGGATTTGGATAGGAAAAAATGTGCAGAAATAAAGCAGGAGAATACATACAGAAGATTATATCAGTACTGAAGACCTTAATCTCCTAATAATAGACCTGACAATGCAGTTACATGTCTCTATATTCTGGAATCTCATAGCTGACAAAGTTTTACATCAGCTAATCAATAATGAAAAATAATGCCAGAAGTAATTTCAGTAAGATCTTAAAATGTGATCAGAATGGTGATCATGGGCATGAAAGAGGGATGTGAGGAAAGTGGTATCAACTATCAAAACTTTATTTCTGTTAAATAGGAGAATGATAGAATTCTGTGATAAATTTTTGGCTTTCAGATGCTCACATTTCATCAGTGAAGAGAAGTGTTTAATAAAAGTATAGGAACTAAGAGCTTGAGCTTGAATTTAGAAGAGGTTCAGAATTTCTTGAAATCAAAGAAATCTGATTTCTTAGCAACATAAAAATGTTATCAGAAATGTAAATAGATTCCAGATCCTTCTTCAGGGCATGATAGGATTAAAGAATGAATTTAGAAAAAGGAGGATGAAAAGCTTCATTTTTTTCAAAAAAAAGTTGAATGTTACAGATCAAGAACTGCAGAGATAAAATAAATATAGCCTAAAGTAGGACTGAGCGTGCAATATTAAAATCAAGAGTAAACATTAAATACTACATACAAAAAAACCAAGCTACAAAAGCAGAATAGGGAAAAAGTGGTCATTAGCAGTTCAGATGATCCTGATACAGTCCAAAAGACAAAATGAAACCGTCATCTCATTTTAAGCTAACGGGGAAAATGGTGAATAAACTAGAGTACCAGACCATTAGAAATGAGGATAGAGATATTTCCATTGCCAATTCAAGTTGAAATAATCCTCCAAGATTTTGAGGATCAACTAACCCTTACTAGGAAATTTAATGAAAAAAACCCCTCAACAATAACGAACAAATGACATGTCTGATTTGGTAGTAAGGATTTTTAGTAAGTCAGCCTGTTCTAGGAGGGAGAACAGTTTGAACTAAATAATGATGCTAGTGGATAACAAAGGTTTTGAAGAGATGTCAACAAAATTCATCTAAAATTTGGAGGTTTAAGTACTGCAGGAGTGGTGGTTGAATGAATGAGGCTACCAACTGGAATATAAAGAGCCATGAAAACTGGTACAAGTCAGTCTAAGAAGAGATATACTGAGCTGTCATATCTCAGGACTAGACTGCAGAGGTCCCTTCTAATTCCTGATTATTGCAGTAACTACTTCTAATTTTTTCCAATCACTTTTTCTTACACAGTTCTTCCCTACTCCATGGTATTTCAGAGATTTAGATATCAAAATGAACTATGCAATGGAGTTCTCCTTTCTCCCCTTAATTTTGACAGACTTCAGTATTATATCTGAGAGATCATTTTTCTTGAAAAATTACACAGATTATTCAAACACTCAAAACAAAAATCAACAGAAACTGGAAACAGAAAAATTAATCTGAATTGGATGTGTAGCTTAAATGTATTAAAATCCAAGTTACAGACTTTTTTCATTTTTTACCATAATTTTCAGGATATGTTACTTGAATTTATTGCAGAAACATTTAAAGCCATTCAACCCATCAGTACAGTAAAAAAAAAAAAAAAGCAAAAATCCTAACAAAGAGAAGAACAGAAGCTACATAACATGAAGACTAAAATCTTTGCTCTAGCATTCAGTTTTGTTTCAAAACATCCTAAGTTTTTGCTGCGCATCTTTAGCAAAAATGTTAGTGCCTTGGTCTCTGCCTGGCCTTTGCTGTAATTAGTGCTAAAGTTCT
This sequence comes from Promerops cafer, assembly GCA_013398275.1. Classification (NCBI taxonomy): domain Eukaryota; kingdom Metazoa; phylum Chordata; class Aves; order Passeriformes; family Nectariniidae; genus Promerops; species Promerops cafer. The sequence continues at coordinate 449,400 of VZSE01010647.1, read as the reverse complement.
GTTCAAAGCACCTCTGAACAAGTTGTCATCCTTCATTGCAGCTTCCGTCTTCAGCAAAGCTCGGCTTCTCTTCAAAGTATGAAACTTCAAACGAGTCTCAGCATTTTCAGAAACAAACTTTAGTTTGATGCTCCCTGTGTCTTTCTGCCCACAGCCTAAGCACTCTTGTGATTAAGCGAAAACTAATTCCTTCCTCCGGGAACTCCTACCAAGGACTGGGAATATTGCATGGTTTTGATTTTTTTATGCTGCAGAAGCCATAAAATTGCAAAGACCCTCCAGCTAGTTTTATTAAGTAAAATGACATCACTCAGCAGTCCTGAAATTCCAGTTCAGTGCACATAGGAGAGAAAAAAGAGCTAAAGAAATCCAATAAAATCTCTCCCAAAGTATTTTAGTTATTTAAGTTTCAAATCTCAGGTACTGTATAAAAGCGAAACTTTTCTGCCTCTAAGCTATCTGCATAGAAAAGATTTGGGTTTTGTTTTTACCTATCTCTGTTAGACTTGTTGGGAAAGTGCAGCAGCAGGGATGAAGAATGCAATCAATTTGCTGAGAAATATCTGTGCACACACATGGGTTTTTATATCCATATGCTGACATGTAACTATACGTCACTACAAACTACCAGATTAAACATTTGTTAGACAAACCCTAAGCCAGTAAGTTTTCTTTTGGCTTACATAAGATCCTTCATCAGTCAGATGAGATCAGTGTAATTCATTAAAGATAGCACATATTTTTCTTGAATCTTTAATCAAGTGATATTGTCTGCCAGTACATTCAATATATTTTGCACTGAAACTTACACTTCATTACTTGTTGATTGTTTGGAATAACTTACTTTGTATGTCCCCTATATGGTTCAATATATTTTCCTCCAAATTTGGATTTTTGTTCGCACATTTATTTTATGTCCTTAATTTAGTTTAGCACTTTTCAAAAAGCTTGCTACTTACCAATGGCAGCTATTTATGACCTGGCCTTTTTAAGATTATGCCAGGTTTTAAACACATCTCTGTAAAGAAGAAACTCAGGGTTGCTAAGTTTCCTTCAAGACAAGTAGCCTATAACATTGGTGGTAGAAATCATAGCAGTGTTCTTAGGAACACATACAGGAAACTGCCCTTATGCAAACTTTTGCTCCCCAACCACTACAGTACCTGTTTTCCTTGACTTAATTATGGTCCTAGATGGGCAACAGTCTGACTTGCACAGATTTTCATGCTTTTTAAAATAGTCCCTTTAGATTTAGAGGTAAGAATATCCATATATGTTATAAGCAAAATAAGTCATATAAGAAGCCACATACAAAATCATTGTATGACATTTATGGGTTGGTTTACGGTAGTGCTGTAGATGAGAATGCTGATCATTCTAACCTAATATATTCTGCCTGACAACAATAAGTGTAAATTTGAAAAAAATTCAAGAACAATGTGGTAACCTATTTTTAGAAGCTTTTTTTCAATTCCCCTCAGTCAGTCTTTGCACATGTCCTGAAGCATGAAAATATCAATGGATTATTTTAAGTTTCTCTAAAATAACTGTAGAATATTTTATGGTGAATTCTGAAGTTGCCTGTAAAATTCTTATATTTATTTAAAAAAAAAAAATTGGTTCTACAATGGATTAATTACACTTTCAGGTAAATAAATCATGTCCTTTACTAACTTTTAATTGTCTGTCTTGTAACTGGAGCATGGCTGATTTTGGATAAAAATATGAGGCTATTTTAATTTTAGGTAATTTTAAAATCAGATGCGGTTAATTAAATTGTATTTATCCTTCTTTAATTTCCTTATATGTTCATCTTTAAGTGGTAGGAATTTTTTTTCTTGAGACATAACACTTGATTCTCATTTTGTCATTCACATCTTGTGATATGAAAATACTTCTTTTAGTTTTGGATGAATGGCTCTAGTGGCAATACTGATTTCAAAAGCTCCTCTCACCCTCCAAATCCTTACTGTGCCTGCTGTTATTTCTTCTGCAACTTGGTAGGTTGTCAGCTGTTTCAAATCAAATGACTGCGTGGCCAGATTCAACCTGGACCAAAATATTCTCTTTAAACACTGGTGCCTCTTCCTCCCTCCCTCCTTTTTTTTTTTTTTTTGTCTCTGTACTCTTATATTTTAAGCTGCCCTCAGTCCACAAAGGAGTCCAGCAAATAGCTGAACAGAAGACAGTGAGCTGTGACAGCTTGCCAAGGCAGGAGCTTCTTAAACCATACTGTTTCCACAAACCCTTCATCTTCAAATTGAGGCTTCTGTCGGTTAGAGAAGCTATTTACAAGATTGGATTTTTCCAGAGAGTCAGGAAAAAGGTTTCATTGCTTATATATAATGATCTGACAGGCATTGTGATATGTCCCTGTTCAGGGAAAGGCTCAGCATCTCTTATTTCTCTTTTGCTGATACAGGTGCAGCTCTTACAGGTTGCAGTTTAGTTAGCTGTAAATATTGTTTTAACTTGTTTGAGAAGGTGTAAACTGATAGTTTTGCCTTGTATAACTCAGCAGCTTCCCAGTTCACATCAGGCGCAGGTCATATTTTTATTTATTAAATCCTTTCAAATATAGTGTGCAATTTTCATTTTAAATTAATCAAGGAAGTTGGTTGTCTGTAGTCATTTCCTAGTTTTATGTAGAGCAGTCAAGAACCCAGATTGTATTAAGTGATGCAGTAGATATTTGTCTGACAACAAGGTCTAATTTACATATATTTACCTGCTCAGACATTCATGAGCTTTGTGTTTTAGTCCTCATTCTTAGAGGTGTTCTTAAGGCTTTGCAGATGAAGCAGCAGAGACCTGCTACTAGAAAAGCTTTCCATCTTACAAAGGTTGAGCAACAGTTGAAGCCTTCTGTTCTAAGGAGAACAAATAAAACAACTTTACCAGCAGCTTAGTTCCTCCAGATATGTTCTTTGTTCAGGTCTTGGCTTTTTTTTTCTGAGATCTCAGGCAGTTTTCAGGCCATTATTTATATCCAGGATATACTATTTCGGCCTCAATTCCGGTGCAGCTTATGCTGATCTGTTGCTGAATTCTGTTTTTTCCTGAAAGTTGCAAGCACTTAAATATAACCTATAGAAGCAGTAGATCATGCTTAGAAATCATCTTGGTTTTATAACTGCATAGAGCAAGGTTCCTTTAGCAAACTGTGGCTCCAAATATGTTGAGTTTATAGCAGCCTTGCTATAGATGACATTAAGGGTTTTTGTTTGTTTTGGGGTTTTTTTGTAACTAAGAACACTACATTTTTCTAGCAATTGAATTTTGTTTTATGACCTTTTTAGGCTGAAGCTGTATTACTAGAGGTGAGAGTCAGTCATTAGGGAACTTGATCTGGAATCTGAAAATCAGATTTCTGAAAATAATATTGATGCAGATCATAAAAAACAGAGCTTAATTGCCCTTTAAAAATGTGTTGCAAATTATTTATAAGCATTATACTTAAAAAATGTAGATGTGGTCACAGTGACAGTGAGGAACATCTACTTTCTACAAGACAATATGTTTTTTTTGGAAGAAGGATAAAGGACTAGGGAAGAGGGAGAGGGATGCCTGATCAGAGATTTTCTGTAATTAAATAATTAACAAAGACAACTAACAGTTTCAAATCAATTCTCTTCCATCAAACCTTGAGTGCTGGCATCCAATTTAGCAACCTCATTGGCACTTCATATAGTATTACCATGTAAACATAAATAAAACCTCTTGTTTTCAAGAAAACATAGTAATGTGACATTTGGTACCTATTTTTTTCCCTGCACTTCTCTCTTAATTCCTGTAATGCCTGGTATAAGGGATCCACATGGACTTCTTAAGTTTTGTTAGAAATGCTCACTACTAGTGATGAGGACATTCTATAGTTTTTCACTTTTCTTCATAAAATGAAAGTATTTTTTTTAATAATACTAATTTCACTTGCAATCACAGCACACTTTTTACCTCGTTTGTTGGGAGCATTTAAGGCTAGTCAAAAATTCTTCATGTGAACAATCATCTGCTTAGAATGCTTTCTACAGGGCTGTTTCCAGGTTTTTAGAAATGGAAGAAACTAAGTTTGGCATTTTCTCCTTACCCATGAGAAATTTGCACAGTCTTTAAAACTTGCTTAGAAATGTCAGCCAGATCACTGACACAGGTTTTGTAAACAGTTCCAGGTATGCCTGTGCTCCAGCTTCCAGCAGGCTAACAGATGCTATGTGCTACAGTAGGAGGAAAGGACTTACAAGAAGCAATCGAAGTGCTGCAGTGACCTGGACAGAGCTGGCTTTGGTGTCCAGGAACATGATGCAGCACATCACCTCTCCTGTCCCAAGTGACCACCAGAACAGATGGAGACCCAGGTCAAAGGCTAAAAGAACTCAGTGGCATGTTTCAGAAGTGGCTCATAGACTGATACCTACAGAAATCAAAGGATGGCAAGGGGATTGATGGCTCATGAAAACTTATGGGATAGAGTGGGGCCTGTGAATGACCTAAATGGTGTGGTCTAAGGAGTAGAGATTATGCTGGTTTTGGCTGAGATAATTTTCTTCATAGTTGCTGGTATAGTGCTGTGTTTTGGATTTGTGCTCAAAACAGTTTTGGTAACACAGGAACATTTTATTGATTGCTGAATGGGGATGAACAGTGTCAAAACCTTTGTTGCTTCTCATGTTGCTCTGCCAGGCAGCAGGCTGGGGGTGCCCAAGAAGATGAACCCAGATGATGAAAGGGATATTCTCTACCCCAGGATACCATGTTCAGCAAAAAAATGCTGGGGGAAGATGGAGGAAGGAAACAGGTAACTTGGAGTTACAGTATTTGTTCTGTGAAATGACTGTTACATGTTATAAACTGCTGTTTTCCTTGAAATGAATAAATATCTGCCTGCTGAAGTGAATTAATTCCTTATTTTACTTTTCTCAGCACACAGCTTTTGCTTTACTTATTAAACTGTCTGTATCTCAACCCACAGCTTTTCTCACTTCTACATTTCTGATTCTCTCTCCTGTCTCACTGGGATGGGGAAGCTGAGCCAGCAGCTGTGTGGTACTGAGCTGCCTCTGGGGGCTAACCCAAAAAAACACAGTTAGAGAAACAATGACAACAGCAGCATTGAGTAGGAGCAACACTGTGAATGGCTTAAAAATAATTACTTTATTTTTAAGAATATAGTAATCCATTTTAAGTAGAAAACAAGTTGTATTATATATCCAGCAAAAATTATATGTTTGACATAATTAAATACCTTTGTTAGTAGGGCTGTTTAGATGAAACAGTCACAGTTTGTATTTCTGCAAATGTTGAAGAAACCTTTCCTTGGTAGCACTATGCTGTCATAGGGCTGAGTGAGAAAATCCAAACCTGGAGTGCAGAGAAACCTCTTGTCATCTTATCCAGAAATGCAAAAACTAAGGACAAAAATGGAAGAGAAAAAAAGCAAAAAAAGATAGGGCTTAACTCTAGGAGGAATTGCTTGTCACTGGAAAATTTTTGAAACTTGCCATAAAAGTCAGGTGAAGCAGATAAAAGCCTACTTGAGACTGAAACTTTGTCACCTCCAGGGAAGCTCTTATGTTGTTTCAAGAATATAAAGGATTTATTGGGCAACAGTATGTAACAGAAGAAGGTGCTTAGCAGAGTGGCAACCTATCCTTGTAAAGAAAGTGTTTTCCCCACTCAGCTTCACTTGAGTTATCAAAGATGTTACTCAATGAGCACCCATGTCCTGACCTCAAAGGTGGAGATATTTGTGTTCTTTTGTATTCTGCCACTAACAGCTCTGGTTTGTGCAAAGTCCTGTCTAAAGACATTTTAAACAAGGTGGCATTTGAACACATTTTCACCCTAGCAGTCATATAAAAAGACTTATCAAAGCTTGCCTGCACATAGGTGTTAGTATACAGTATTCAGGGCTCTCATTTACAGCAGTAGCTACTTGATACTATTTCCATGTGTTGGCACTCATAATGACCATTAGTTACTTACAAGCTTGTATAGATTTTAAGTTTCCCTGCCCTGGGTGTATAAGCCAGCAGGTGAAGGCAGACAGCTCTGCCTATGCTGTCTGAAAGCAGAAGAGCAAGATAATAGAGACACTCCAGTTGAGAGGCTCATCTCCGGATGCAGTGCTTTGTTTTAGTTTTTCTACTTAATGCAACAGATTAGTAAACTAAACTTTATCTAGACATGAGCTAATACCCTGTGGCCTTAGTATTCTAGGCATCCCTTGCTCAGATCACTTTTCTAATTCATATTATGATATTTGTCTGCCTTCAATATACATTCTGGGTGTGCAACCTAGGAACAAATAACGATTTTGCTAGAGGAACTATAAACTCACAACCTAACTAATTGAAATTAACTTCATATTAACCTTAAAAGGATTACTTTTCCATATTTGGAGATGTAAGCTAAACAAATATTTTTTCTTTTCTCTTTAGTAGGGCTTGTTTTAGAAAATTAGGGGTTTGTATGATCAGTAAGCCATTAAAAGCACTGCTTTCTCTATCACTGATCCTTATAAGAAAGATAAAAAAATTTCATTTTATCATTAACCAGTTATAGTATCTACCATAGTAATCATAAAAGAAAGGGGCTACACAAAGTCTTATTTAATTACATACACACTGTTACATTTTTATTAAGATAGAATTACATCAAAATGATTATTATTTCTATTGTGCCTACATAAAGGAAAAATTCAATATAGTACTAAAGCTTGGGCTTTAGAGGACAGTGTTAAACACCTATAAAGCAAAAGCTGCATCTTTTAGATGTCTTTCAAGATTATTTTTGTCTTATTCAGTTGCACTTGAAATAGGCCTTTTGTAGTGTGCATTCAAAGAGATCAATCCATTGGTTTTAGAGGAGAAAACAAGTGATTTCCATGTTAACTTCTGTAATGCGCCAACAATTGAACCACCACAACATTGTTTCACAAACAATGTGGTAAAGTCCTGAGTAAGAAGTATCTTTATTAATGTAGAGATAGGGATTATACAACTTTACAGTGAAGGCTTGACAACCCAGAATCAGACTTGTTAGGGCCCCAGCATGCTCACTGGTAATTACAGTGATCACTGTGATCATTTCTTAAGAGCTACAACTCCTTTTGCCACTGGCAAGTACCTTCAAAGATGCTGCTAAACCAGGAAGGGTAGCTTTATTGCAAAAAAGATGTATATTATCTCAAAAGGGGCCATACTATACCCAGAAATTATGCAGATGTATGCAGAGAGAAAGGGGAATCAACTTTGTCTCTTCATCCAGAGCCAGTGAGGCTTGAATAAGGATATTGTCTAAATGTAGCCTTTGGACTTGGTGGATCACAGGGATTTCTCCTTTTCTACATTTCAAGAATTGTGAGACTGCCCCAAAAATGAAGAGAGAGAAGAATGCTTCTTGTAAGCCACCTATATCAACTTGAAATATGTAGAGGAGAAAACATAGGTGATGCACTTTGGAGATCAATTACCCGAGCAGCATTCAAGTGCCTTGGCTTTATGGTTAAATACAATTAAGAAGATACCTTGTATGCAAATTATCAAAACAGACTTGATTTACTCATTTGCCCTTGAGGCATTGCTGAGAAAAACCCCAAGTTAATAGTAATTACCTCTAGAAACAAACTAAGCAATGTCTCAACTTCTTTCCAAGGGCAAATTCCTTCCACCAGTTTCTGAACTGTGAAGTCTTTAAGCTTAGTCATTAACGTGTAATTTAGACATTGATTATGAGCCCTTTAATTCTGGTCATGAAGTGTCTCATCAAAATCTACTTATGAAGTCTTGTGCTTCCTTCTGATATTGAAATGTTCTGGACCTCACCATACAGACATAGGAATACCCATTTATTATGTGTACTTTTTAATTATTTAATTCCTCTAAAAATTGTCAGCTTGTACTTTACACTGGCATGCATCAAAAACTTCAATGAAATGTTTTTAAAGGTTCAAATAAACTCAATTCCTATTAAGGTATTATGTAACATGCATTCCTAATAAGGAATACTATGTTCTTGCCTTCTTGTTTTGTTTTGGAGATACTGACACTGTAACTTTTTAAATTTCCTTTTTCTGTACAGGACTTCTTAAGTAGATGGTTACCAGTTCTATTCTTCATTCAGGATTACTGTTATGGAGCAATAAATAGCTGCCAAAAAATATTCCTGTTAATTTCTCAGGGTTTAAAATTTATTATAACCACTAGCAAAATATTTTTGTGTGCCTGGAAGCTCCAACTTTAAATCAGGAAAATCTATTAATGAAAAGTCTTTTTTTAGGTTTTTGGACTTCAGACCACCTGAGGTTTTAGGTTTGGCCATAGAGAAAAATATTACTGTATGAATTTTGACTTTGTTAATTTGTTGCACTAATTCTTTTCTCTGCAAAGTATAGGGCATTCCATTCACAGAATTAACCTTTATACCTTAAGAAAATATGTAAATAAGCTTAAGATTGTTTTGCATTAATTACAGCTGGAATCAAACCCACCTCAATTTTCTTACAGTTGGCAAATATTTCCAGATATTCTTTCCTAGTCTATATGTACTAGTGTTATAGGATATTATAAGGTAAGATACCCAGTCAAGGTTTTATTGTCTACTGCAAAAAAAAAAAAGAAAAGGTTTTGCTAAGGATTTTGATTTTCTTATGGTTGATATGGCTAAATCACACAAGTAGTTGGACCAATTCTTACATTTTAACACATAAATGAAAACTAGAGGGAAAAAAACAGAACAGAGTTGATTTATCTAAGCAAGAAAAAGGACTGAAATTAATATGCAGCCCTTAAACTAAGGTTTTGGACAGTTTAGACTGATTACCATTGATTAGTTTGGCATGCTCTTGTGGTGAAGGGTACATAACATAGTGTGGGAGCCAGGCATTTCTGATGCCAGCCTCCTGATGCAGAAAGTCTGTCCACACTGTAGTACAGTCACTCATAATCTGTTAAGTATTTCTGGGCTCTCAAATAACTGCATGAAGTTCCTTTTCAAAGGAATTGGCTTTTTACATGCACTAGATTCTTCTGCTGAAAAACGTGCTCTAGCAGGTGGGGTGCGCATAAGGAGTAGGAGCAACCATATCACTGGACAGAATATCTGTGCTAAAATCTCACCTCCTGATTATCTGCCTGGTCACTTGATGAAGGATATAAGTGAATTGCTCTTGTTGGGACAGAAGCAGAACTATATTTTCCTGCGGTGGGCTATTGCTGCTCAGATTTTGTCCTCACCACATCAGGACTCTGACTTAATATGCATGCCACTGTTTGAGTTGATTATACTACATGAATTAAGTAGCTTTGTTTGCAATAATGCTCTACTCAGACATCTGATTGTAGAGTTCAACTCTCAAAGATGTAGATGCATATTATTAGCATCTACTAATGAAACTAATTATTAGCGTCTACCCTGAAACACACTAGTGAATGCAAATATGGTTCTGCTTTGTAGTTCTGATACTTAATATTCATACAGGTATTTTTTACTTCTGTTTAAGCCCAGAAGGGAGCATTATGTCATCTGCTGTGACCTTGTGTATGATATATGCCACTGAATTTCAGCCAGTTGATGCCAAGTGTTTATTTTTTTAAAAGGACATTTGGTCTTGTACCAAAAACCAAAAGTTAGATTTGGTCTCTTTCCATCAGTTACAGGTAGTGCAAAAACATCCTTTAAAAACATCTTTTAAAAAATTCATGTCCTCCTTCTACCTTGACTGTGTCTGGATTCTAGTTATTATGGTTTATTAAAGCTTTTCTTTGCTAAACTAGAAAGATCTTTAATGCCAGGTACCTGCTCCTCAAGGAAATACTTACGCATTGTGTCAAGCCACCCTTCAATCTTCTTTTTGACATGCTAAACAGATTAAGTTTTTAAGTCTCTTCCTCCAAGGCATTTTCTCAGCACTCAGTGATTTTTGATTCTTTTCTCTGCCTTCTCCAATTTGTTAAACATGAACAGCAGTAGAATATGCACTATTCCAACAATGCAGTCAGCCACATCACCCTGAGAGATAAGTCCCCACTTCTTTGTTTACAGCCAAGGATCAGGTTACACTGAGGTTACTGTGAACTGTTTTTCTCTTGTAAATCCTTTTCAGGATTCCCCTGTCCATGACCAAGGACTGAAATTATTTTTTATAGATGTATAAAACGCTGTGTTCTTGAATATCTTATGCCTGCTATGTGATCTAAGTGATTCAACAAGATTGGTGATGATAACAGATAGTAGCAAAACAGTCTCCAAGGAGTTCTTTCATGCCAGAACAGTAACAAAAATGCCCGATGGTAGCATTCAGCTGCTCTCAGCAGGGCACCACTGGAAGCATTCTGATTTGATGACTCTTTATTATTCTGATACATGAGATGTAGCTGTCCTAGATCTACTTTGTTAAAGCTACTTAAATTGTTAAACATGTAGTTGTATGAAAAAAAACCTGTCAAAAGACCAAATTTATTAGATTTACAGTTACCTTTATTCGCCTAAAACAATTTCATCAAAAGCTGAATATAATCCATGTAGATACATAATATCCCCAATAATTAAAAGCACAAACATTTTGATGAATTTTGGAAACGCTGTCATTGACACTCGCCTTGATGTCACTAGGACATTTATGATTTTATCGTTGTCATCCCAGTTTTTTCAATGTGCATCTTTGGGATGAAAATTGCCTATTTTTCTTTCTTTATACCTTCTTATCAAGAGTTTCTGAACACAGAAAAACACACAGTGTTGCTTTTTTCTCTTGAATTATGCTCTGTGTTGCAATATTTAACAGAAAATTTCAACAATCAGGAAAAAATAAAAGAAAAAACTTATCAACAAAACCAATGTACAAATGTAGCATGTGTGTGTCTGTATCACCACAAATGTGTTCAAGAAGTAACTAAATAGATTTAGAAAGCAGCTGGTTATACTTTCATATTTTTTGCATTTTTAATGTGAAACATTCAAATAAAAACATATCAAGAGATCACTGGGATTGCAAATTGAAACAAGCATACAAATTGGGAAATACCAGCAGAAAAGCCTCATGCATAGCATTGTTTGTAGAATCCCGACACGCTGAGATTTAGATTGCATAACAAGGCATTGTATAAAAAAATCTGTAGTAAAGACATCTTTCACCATCAGTATCTCAGTCTCCCCCAAATCCTGTTCAATTATCACACAGGTAATGAAGAACGAAACCCACACTATGATGCAAAGGCAGATTAAGATATGTGTCTATGTGGATGATAATAGGTACACAGCTTAAATATGTTGTCTTGCCAATGTGTTAGTTTTGAGTTAGGAGGTACCTCTGACTTTCTCAAAGCAGAGGTGGCAGTGGTCTCAGGAAAAACTGTCAGTGCCACCAATGAACTAAAGTGCCTGCACGGCCCTGTGTACCTGGAACTGTACCACGTACTTGATGTGGTGAACTCAGGCTGTACCACTTCTGCTGGACAGTCCTAGAAGTACTTGCACCACAAGAAGAATCAGTGGGAGTCATTGTAAATCCCACAGTATTGGAAATCCCCTGGAATCACTGGGATAAGTAAAATGGCCGCAGAGGAATTAATGAGGAGGTGATCTCACAACAATGTGTTACCTCTCTTGGAAGAAGGGCTAACATAAAATAGATCAAGATACTTCTACCATGAATCCAACAACAAGTAGGAGTGGATGAAGTGCCCATGGCAGTTCTGCCAAAGACCTTGATTTGGCAGAAGAAACTAGTTCTGCACAACATCTGTGAGGGACTGACATGATAGGGTGGTGGTGATGAAGCCGTGGAAATGATCTTGGCCTAACATTACCAAGGAGAAGGAGGAGGACCCAAGGTGCAGCACAGCTAGAAAGCTGACTACCCTAGGCACTAGGTCAAACCCTCAACCACAGCTTTGCATGTAGGTGATGCACAGGGTGCGAACCCAAGTGTTACTGTGTGGTTACTGCCAGTAATGTTGCACTTGGTTGGCATAGTAGCATTTGCAGTTCAAAGTATCACAGAAAGCTGGAGTAGCAATTCTCCCTCACTTTAAGTTTTACTATCCAAGTGGGCAAAGCATCCATGCAGCTGCCTGGCTGTGGTGGTTTAATTGGGACACTAACCTTAGGGGGTAAGTGACATCAGTCATCAGCTGGTGTGCAACATTAATCACAGGAAAAAAAAAAAGAAAGGAATTGGGAAAATAAAAATAGCTCCACTATTAGCAATATAACTAACAGGCATATTTGCAGAGGGCACAGAAGTTTGCCATTTTTCTGATCCTTTATAACTTCCTAAGCCAACTAAATTGGCTTTGCTCTCTGAAAACAAGACATTAACAACCAGGGAGCAAATCTAAACATAGCAATTAGGAGTTGAAAACTAAACAAAAGTAAGTGGGGAGAAAACCTTCCAGAGTAGAAGTTTTACACTATCTGAGAATCAGATCTCAGGGGTCAATAGACCAAAAAGGAAATAGTGCTATATTTGTTGCAAGTAACTTAGTGAGTACCATGTACAGATTACAATCTAGCACAAATTATTTAAAATCCATTGTCATGTATGGTAAAACAAACAAACTGAAAACCAAACCAAACAGACAAAACAAACAAAAAAACAAACAAAAAACCACTCAACTTTAATCACCTGCAAGAAAAAAAGTAATAAGCATAGTAAAAACACTTCCTAAGTCCATTATGTGTAGGTAGTCAACTGAGATCATGTGTATGTGGGGGATTTGTATCTAGCATTGTTAATATCCTAAACTACTGCCTTTTTTGAAGACACTAGTAAGCATTGTCCAAGTTGCTACTAGAGAGAAGCACTCATACACGTTCCTTTTCTCTTGCACATACATTTGGACTTGTTAAAGGTCAGAATTTTTACTTCAAACTAATTTGAGAGTAATTTAAGAGAATATTACTCTGTCTAAAGAAAAAGAAAAATACAGTATTCAGATCTGGTAAAGCCTTTAGGATCAGTATTTTATCTTGCTCCACAAACCAGAAAGCATGAGAATGACATTTTTAAAGGCTGTTTCTGAATCTGGCCATCCAACTGCTTGCAATGCAGTAAGTTACTGAGACTTAGTAAGTAGTATGTCAAGTTACTTGTCAAAAGTAGTAAGATCATAGGCGCCCCTGTTCTTTCCCAAGAAGGACTCTAAACTATCCAGTTGAACCTGGAGGTTCAGGCAGATATTATAGTCTTTCCAACACAAGTGCTTATTGTATTTTTAATAATGAAAGAAAAATTGTGAGTCTTTTACAAATATTGTGTAGGGGGAATAATTTTCCAGAATATACAATCAGTGGCATTATTGACTCTATCTTTCAGGAGTGTCATGGGGGAGGGCAAAAAGGTGGGAGGAAGGTGAATTTGAACACTCAGAGCATAACATACAAAGTACTCACAGCTTTATTTAAGTCAAGACTATTGAGTAGCATATAGGAGACTTCAAACTCCGAAAATAGACTCTGAAATCTTTACTAACCACATGTGAAGGGAATTAAAAAGCCAAATCTTCAACTTTCTCTTAAATAATTGCTGTTCCCTGGTATTGCTCATACCATATTCTGTGACTATTGTTGTAGAGGGTTGTAACTATAGCAGATACCTCATAGTTAAATAGAAACAGGTGATTTTGGTATTGGAGGCTTAATTGCCATCAGCCTGAAATTGTTTTCCTAGAATTTTAGGAGACTCCCAGTAAAGCCTACAATATTAAGATGTTTATATCTCACAGAACTACATAAGGACAGTTGCAGCAACTTATCGTGTTCCACAGGAAATTCAATGTCATTTTCTTTGACTTAAAGATTGTATTTTTATATGTTAAAGGTAGTGCTGCAGTTCAAAAGTTTCAGGTATTATTTTGTTTTTTAGCAGTAATAAGCACAGAATTCTGGGTAAAATATGCGGTCACGCTTGTCTTGAAGCCTAGTTATCAATAGCAGCAGAGGGAAGATAGGTTGGCAAACAGATCCATCTCCTCCTTAACCTGCACCATTCAGGTGTGACACCATCACAAATACACTCTTCAGTTTAAGGCAGGCATAATAATGGTAGGGTTTCAAGAATGAATGGTTTGAGACTGACTTACCCAACAGTGAAATAATGTGCAATATGCATGTCACAAATATTATGTCAGCATAATTGAATTGGAAAATTTAATTAGTATAGCATCTCAAGTAAATTTGTGTGGATAATTTTAATTTACACCTGTCCAATTTCAATGTAACAACAGCCTACTAAATAGGGATGGTAAATGATTTTCCTCTTGCATTGGGTTAAAGGTCTTTGGAGAACTAGGCTCACAGATTTACTGCAATATCCTTTCATGCTGCTGCTAATTCATCTGTAACAGGTAGGATTCATTGAAATATTTGTGAAGAGGAAATGCTTCAGGGTGGATTTAGTCCAGACAATCAGAGATGTATACACAAACTTTACTGAATGGGACACAGCATGGTGTTCTACTTGCTTTGTCTGCAGTCTAAAGACAAGACTGGGATCAAAACCTAGGAATTTAAATTGTTAAAGTGTTTAAAAATTTATGTGCCTTTCATTACACATATCAAGTAAGTTAACTCCTCATAGAGTGAAGAACAAAATAGTTCATTTAGACAGAAATTAATATGTACAATGTTTCATACATATCCTCTATGGTAGGGACAGGCTGTAACAAATTAGGATATTCATAATTTTTTATTATGCTTTAGCTATACTCCCAGCTTCACAAAGAGGCTTCCTAATTCATTTGCTAGCCTATGGAGGTATTTCTTGCAATCTTTAACTTTCTAAGGGACTGCAGTTTTGTTGTTGGTTTGGAAAGGACCTGAAGTTCACTGCAATTATTTTTCAGATCCCTTATGTGTTATAACTTTCCTGTTACTTCCAGAACAGAAATAATGTAATTATTGACAGTTAAAATTTTAAAAAGCAGATAACTTAATAGTAAAACCAGAGCAGGTAAGAGTATGGGAGTTAGGTTGGGTATGTCTGATATTCTCAAAACTGATGAATTCCAAGCTTCTTTTCAGGAAGGTGTCTGTTGCCCAGTCTATGGAACAGAGGTAATGAAAAGCAAATGCTTGATCCCATTGAAGCAGAACACAGAGTTGAAGCACCCAACTTACAAGAAAAACCTTGATAATGATTTCAGGTGAGACCCCATCTGAACTGAATTCAGCTTTCTCATTCATTTCAAATTTGCCATGCAGATAGATAGTACAGTTCAGCATACTGAGCTTGGGGTTTCTTAAGTGAGCCATAATTGTAGTATAAACATACTAATATAGGACTGACTATTGTGAAATAACCAATGCAGTTCTGCCATTCTCTGGATAAAATAAACTTTGGGTGCCATTTTCCACATTTCAGGACAACTTTTAGTTGCACTAAAACAATTTCCAGTATTCTCTAGGACATCACTGCTTTAACATTTTATTTATATGGTCTGTTATTTCTACAAACCTTCCAACTTCTTGTACTTAATGCCTCTCAACAGTAAATCCTTCTACTGGCTGATGTGTCATTTATGTTTGTACTCATATATGTGTGTGTGTGTGCTGGAAACAGAAGTAGTATCAGCCAAGCAGCCAAGGTCTCTGCCCTACTGTCCTTATATATCCTAAGGCAATCCCATTTTACCTGTTTATAATGGGAGTCCAACTATCTCTGGACAGAAACATGCTTGAAATTCAGCTGCTGAATAATATGTGTGAGGCTTTGAAACTCATTTAAAGTACCTTGCTTTAAAAAGCACCCTTGACTTGCACCTGGTTGGAAGTAGAAGGTCTAGTGTGAAGTGTATGTTTAGGCCTGTGCTTAGAAATATAGTGCCATGTATTCACTGCAGGAACAATTTAGTAATTTTACCCTGAACGTTTTTCTTCATAATCATTCTTGTTCTCATCTTTTTTGTTATATTTTTTGTTCATGACGATAAACTAGTAAGCTCTTCTGAAAGGTAATCCCCTGTTAGCTTTGCAGCTTCTCTGCTAATCTCTTGTTAGCTTTGCTGCTGGTATTCCTGAAGCTGATTTGCATTTCCTAATCCAGAACTGAATCTCTTTGCTCCGGGTACTTACATTTATATGGATATGTATTAAATAATTAGATGAAAGATTGTCCCCATAGAACCTAACACAGATTGAAGACATTTTGTGTAAGCTGATGTTTAAATGGCTTTCAAAACAAGTATGACTTTTTTTCTGATTTATCTTTTTATTTGGGAACAGACAAACCATGGTGAGGCAGCTGTGCCCCTGCAGCCCATGGGAATCCACGGTGGAGCAGAGATCCACCTGCAGCCCCTGGAGGACCCCTTGCCAGAGCAGGTGGATGCCCAAAGAAGCAAGGTCCTGGCAGGACCTGAGGACCCCTGGGGAGAGGAGCCTGTAGTTGAGCAGGTTTGCTGGCAGGAATGTGTGACCACATGGGAGAGACCCACGCTGGAGCAGGCTGTCAGTAACTGCAGCCTGTGGGAAAGATTCAGGTTGGAGAAGATGATGGAAGATGGTCTCCTATGGGAGGGTCTCTGTGCTGACGCAGGGGAATAATGTGAGAGGTCCTCCTCCTGGGGAGGAAGGAGCAGCAGAGAGAATATGGGATGATCTGACGGCAGCCCCCATTCCCTGTCCCCCTGTGACACTGGAGGGAAGAGGCAGAGAATTCAGGAGTGAAGTTAAGCCCAGGAAGAAGGGAGGGATGGCAGGGAAGTATTTTTAAGAGTTGGTTATGTTTCTCATTACCGTACTCTGATTGGATTGGAAATGAATTGAACTAATTCCCCTAAGTCTAATCTGTTTTGCCTATGGCGGGAACTGGTGAATGATCTCTTCCTGCTCTTATTTTGACCCATGAGCTGTTTGCTATAGCTGTGGAGGGCAATGACAGTGGCATCTAGCCAAGGTCAACCCACCAAAAGGTTAAAATGTTTCACGTTTTCGGCCTGGATATGTTCTTACACTACAATGCTGATTTGGCTCTCAAAAGTGTCTTTAAAAAAAAAAATTGTCCAAAAAGGTCAACAGACACTACCACACCTCATGATACTTGAGGCAGTAACAGTACAGTAACACAGAAAGCAGATTGTTTATTGCACTAGCTATAAATTACATTTCTTATATTTCTATGTGTACTAGAAAATATAGAACTGATGGAGAATATAATGTGTGATGATTAGATTAATTAGACTGCTGGGATTAATTTTTCAAGACATTCTATCCTTTTCATGCTTATAAACCCTAAATTGTGATTAAACCATCATATTAATACAGAGCTAAAGAACACTTGCATTTAATATTTTTGAATATCCCCTAATTGGGAGAGATGATTCAATCTAAGATTGCTATTAAAGCACTTAATAAAGAGTGCAAATTTTTTTCATTTGCTGTGATAATGGTAAAACAAGCATTACATAGGTACCTTAAGTATACATCCACGTAAAAGTTAAAATCATTAAATATAATATATATCCTAAGAAAATTCTTGGTTATGCTTAGATTTCTGTTTTAGTTTCCCTGAATATATGGATTATTCTATTCCGTATGTGTTTATTTATCCAAGATAGCATGCAATGCATTCATCATAATATTATGAAATTCATTTACAAATAAAGCAAAAGGAAACTTTAAAAACCAATAAAAATTTCAAATGTATGGTGTGTTGGTGTAGATGCAAATTATTTAATGTTGAATATTCAATTCCAACTATTAATTCTTTGTATAATATTTCTTGGACTCATTGTTAAAGTCAGTGAAATAGGATGATAGAAATATTTACATCTGTAGAACTGCATACACAAATAAGAAGTTTACTAAAATGAAACGTAATGAAAAATACCAAAGTGAAGTTGGTATGAGTTTTTCTAGTCAATCTGGCTTCATAGTACTTTTCTTTTATATGAGGGGTATAAAGCATGCTATTAAATTTATTTGCAAAAGCAAACACAGTGTGCTTTGTTGCAACTGCTATAGCTGTATTCCCAAGGAAGAGATTGGTGTGCTTGTTCAGGAACAAAACATTATGAAAAAAATTGTTAGTCTGGTTTCGATTTAGGATGGTATTTTTCAGTATTACCAGCCTGGGCAACTGTTCCCTTTGGGTTTTGGGGGTTTTTTTCTCACCTTTTTTCCTTTCCCTTTTTTTCTTTCCCTTTTTNCCCTTTTTCTTTTCCTTTTCCTTTTTCCTTTCTTCTCTCCCGTGCCCCCCCTCAAAAAGGAGTGAAATAGGTCACTCCATAAACAGATAAGCTGGATGGCTGACAGGTAGCTAGGCAGTTTTATCTTATTTATTGAGAGAAAACAAGGTTCAGAGCAGAAATCAACAATTGCTACACTACTGTCAACCATATGCATGAGCAGGTTCTTTTCCAATGGCATGCATCAAGATCTGTGCAGTGCCAAAACCCTAGAGCCTCAGTATCTTGAAAAGCACATCTGTGAGAAGTAATAGTCCTATTAACGACAGCAATTGATTAATGGCAACTTACCTCTCTGGGAGGCAGCTTCTCTCAGCAGCTCTTAAGTTTTGTTTTGCACGCTTCATCTTCAACAGCAGAAAGAGAATATATAACTCAGTACACGACCCTTCAGACCTGAATTGGATGTGATGTGGCTCATTGGGTAGGGAGAGATCAATGGGGCTTGAATGGAAATGGGCTCTCTGAAGGTTGACGGCTGAAAGCCAGAAGAGGATATCTTAAAGTTTTATTGTAAGAGTAAATCCATTTTTCAACATTAAAGTTTGAAACTTCTGACTTGTGACTGTAAAATGACCATATAAAAGTAGTAAAAGATTTTCTTTAAGAAACTGTGTTTGTCCAGAAGTTTGTAATATATTCTCCTGAAGAAGCTCTTACTACCACCTTTGACACTTCGTCTGTATCATCCCGTAGACAGCACCCCTGTCTCCTTAAGAGAAGGATTATACTAACTTGACTCACTTTGCAAGCCTATTATCTCTACAAATTTCAGATGCAGGAATTAGAAAAGAAGTCTGAATTTCTTGCAGAAAGTTCTTATTATTTATTATTTATTTTGATCCCAGGTCACAATGAAATTAATCTTTTTTTTTTTTTTTTTCATATCCTTGCAGTTTTAATGAAAAGCATAAAAATATTTTAGCATCACTAGTTTTAAGGAAACACATAAGCATTCCCAGAGCTTATATAGTTCATCATAGTTCAGTAAAATGATCAAGCTGTATAATTTCATGTCAGTTAAATGTTATCTTGTACTTGACAAATGCAATTCCTCTTTCCATGAAGCTGCAGCATATAAGCTTCACTGACATCTCTCTCATTGGGCCAGGCTGCTACTGTAAATAAATATTCCAGAGATGGGCTTCATAAAAATCAAAGCGTCTGGATAAGTTTGTCATTTTGGAGCTTGTAATGTTGTACTGCTGCAGAAAATATTTGTAGTGTTGTGGAAAATTTTTCCAATGAAATTTGGAAAATGATGATACCTGACAATCAAAGCAGTAACTTTTTTTTTATTTGTCTGAATATAAACCTAACTCCTTTAAGCCTTCTGTCAGGACTAAATGGCTATAACAAAGGTCAGATTTAAATTTAAGGAGACTACTTTAAAAGAAAAAAAGAAATGCTGGCTTGAGTTCCACCTATAAACCTTTGGAGCTTTATATTAAACTTTCCATTTCTGTGAGAGCTGATTCTCTACACTCATGAATCAATAACTAAATATTCTTATTAAAAAAAAAAGACAAAAAAATCTATGCATGCAAGATAGGAATAACTAATTTTCAAAGCATTACTAAAATGTTTCTAAACAGTTCATGTTTTTATTTTTTTCTCCTAGAGAAGTGCTAAGCTAATGTTTCATGCAGCTATCTTTAGTCTAAATTTTTTTAAATGTTTCTGGATTGCAAGGTCTAATCTGAGTTAGTGATCTGTTGACTTGTCATGTTCATGTTAGCTGCTTCTCATTTCATTCTCCTTAGCCAAGCTTCACAACACTCCCTGTCTCCAGAGCCACATATCGGGCACCTGCTTACTACTGCACTTTCTTTTCATTTGCTGTTGTTTTAGGTACCCTCACTCCATTTTCTGCTCCTGCACTCATCCTGTCTCTGCTATCTGAGCCTCACACCGCTTTTGTTCTTGCTCTGATACCCCTCTAGGCAATTCCCACAGCTCTTCTCTGGTTATTCTATCACATCTTAGGAGGGCTCATGTGATACTAAGAAAGGCAGTCTTCCAACTCACAGGAGGCTTTTAAACACTTTTATTTAAAACATCTCACAGGAAAATTTAAGTTCACAACACATGCGTAGGTCACATTTTTTCTTTATTAAGCCTTTAGAAGACTTTTACCCAAACTGTACTTTCCTTGTTATCCCAAGGTAATTTGCATCGCATTTGCATTTCAGCACCCAAAAATATTCTATTTTCCAAGGTAAGAACGCCCATTTCCCTCATTACTCTGTTAACAGAGCTAACTCTCAAGAACAACAACACAGCAAATGTAAACCAGTCAGATTTCACGAAATCCTTCACATTAATCTCACCTTCTCTAGCACGGCACTTCTTTCCAGGCTTATGCTCCTTCCTCCATCATTCCTTGAGGAAAGAACAAGGAGATGTCTTCCTTTCACTTACGGCCTCCTTACCAGGTCCGTGCTCATACACAGCATGGTGCAGCAGCTGTGGCTGCACAGACAATCCGTGAGGCTCCTTCTATCTGCACAGGCTCTGGACAGCCTCAGAGAATTGTACACGTGGGAAAACGCCTTGCAGTTACAGGTTCCCTGGGTCACTTTTTGTATGCAAGTTCCTCCTGGTTACTGCATCAACTGTGTGAAGTCTTCTTTATCCAGTGAGCTAGATAAAAAAAAGCCAGGCTATTCAAGTTCTGGTCTATATGAACTCTGAACAGAAAAGAAATAAAACTGTCCATGTTGCTGTTTCCTGCTTAAGGTATGGACTTCAGGTGATTGAAAATTGAGATTATTGATTAAAAATAAATGTAAGAAATTTGACATTTAGAGTTGAGTTGTGTCAAATGAGTGTTGTAGTCTTTTCAAGGAATGAAGAGCTCCAAGTAATTTTCATGGTCTGTTTTAATGCTCTTTTCATACAGTGACAACGTGAAAGGTCCACAGTTTATTAGGCTCAGGAGGATACCAAGAGTTTTTCAGACAAGGTTCCAGTGAAATCACCTTCTGGATTTAGCAAGATACTTCTCTTGTTCCAGTGCAAAGTTTCCACTGAATTTTTATCTCCTACCTAA
This sequence comes from Promerops cafer, assembly GCA_013398275.1. Taxonomy (NCBI): domain Eukaryota; kingdom Metazoa; phylum Chordata; class Aves; order Passeriformes; family Nectariniidae; genus Promerops; species Promerops cafer. Next base: position 428,163 of record VZSE01010647.1, on the reverse strand, counting down.
ATAAAGACAAGGAAAAAAGGTGTTTTTAAAAACACACAGATTAGATCAGTACATATATCCTGTCTCTTTAGAGGAGAGGTCTTAGAAATCTCTCTAATCCAAAGTCATGGTTGCATACCATTTTGTCGTTGTAATTATTGCCCAACAATAGTCAGAATCTGATGGATGTGGACAACAAACGGTCTGAACTCTCTTGAAGTAAACTAAGTTTTTGTAGATTATTTGAATACATTCTACTATTCCTAGGGATAGATGTAACTTCTGAAAGACACGTTGCAAATAAAACTGAAGAGAAAAAAGTGGCCTATTTAATGGTTTAACTGCTCAGTGCTCAGATGTCAGCTGTGTCACCAGAGTAGCATCTGATACTATGATAACACTACCTAAAAATTCTCTGCCCAAAAAAAGGAGATACTTTTAAATATGTTCTTGGGGCCTCAGCTTTCTATTTCATTGTGGTGTTTTATCATAAAATGCATAAAACTTTCTAGTGATACAGAAAGATCGCCAAAGAAATGAATAGTTCTGCTTTCTGAGTCTTCAGCACAGCTGTGTGTAAGTAACTAATGTAGCATAAAGAGTGTTCTTGGAATTCTAGGCAAAAAAAAGAGAAGTACGGGCTCATTAATTTATCATTACCTATCCTGTGCACTGCAGTGTGCACTTCCAAGAAATACACAATCACTGATTTGAGGACTGTTTCATGAATCAGAATATCAATTTAGAGCTGCACAATTAATGCTCTGGGAATTAAAGTCGAATTAATTATATCAGCATACTGCATTAATATTATTTTCTGCAAAGATGGCTTTGTGTGTGCATAACGAAATCTGAAAAGTGTATGCGCATAAACGTGTAAAAAGAAGTCTTTATAGTTTGGGTCGGTTTTTGGTGGGGTTTTTTGGTATTTTGTCTTGTCTTGTTTTACAGTCTCGATTTAGGATTGCACTGTGTGCTGCAGCAGCGGGGAGCAGCAGAGAAGCTGTGAGCGCGGACGGGCACAACCCCGGGCCGGTGCCAGAGCTGCCCGCGGCACCGCGCAGAGCCGAGCGCGACCCTGCCCCGCAGTCCCCCCAGAACTACGTTTCCCAGGCGGCACCGCGCCGCGGGGCGCTGCGATTGGCCGGGCGCGGACCGGCTCAGCGTGGCGGTGCGGCAGGTGCCGCCGGCGGGGGCGGAACATGGCGCTGGGGGCCGGGGTAGCGCGGCGGCTGCCGCACCTGCCGGCCGGCGGCTGCCTCCCCCTGCTGCTGCTGCTGCTGCTCCTCCTCTGCGGACAGCTCGGGGGAGGACAGAAAAAGAAGGAGGTAGAGACATTCGCTTCTTTCGCCATCGCGCCCGGCCGGGGCTGCCCTGTCGTGCTGCCTCCCTCTCTGGAGTCCCCGTGTCCCCGTTCGCCCGGCGCCCCCCGCCCGGCCTCCCCCGCGCTCCGCCGGCCCCTCTCCCTCCCCAGCTCCGAGCGGGGCGCCGGTGGGATGAGAGGCGCTGGGCAGCCGCTGCCCCTGCCCTGCTCGGGAGGTGATGGCCGGCGGCGGCGTCTCCAGGGCAGCGGCAGCGCACGGGCGTAGCGCCGGGATCGCGGTCCCCCGCGTGCTGTCCCTGCCCAGGCCCGTGCCGTGCGCTGTCGTGGGCCCTGAAATCGCAGGTTCGGAGCAAAGAGGGGCACGGGCCGCCGTCCTGCCCCGGGCAGGGCTGAGGTGCCCTATGCGCTGGGCCAAGGGGGCCTGGCAGACAAACGGGGCGAGGAGCCCGCGGGAGATCGGAGTTAGACCCCCTGTTTGTAGTGCCAGCTGAAGGAAATGCCCAGAGTTAATAACTAGCATCAAAGCGATGGCAGCAGGTGTGTGTGTGAGTGCAGGTGTAGGTGATGGTACTCTCTTCAAAGTGTCCTCTGGGTAAGAGAGACGTGGAGGAAGGGGCAGTTTTAATTCAGGTTCATATCAACAGCTTATCTTCACCAACTTTTGTATTTAAATAGGGAAATGAGCAAAAATGTGTAGCATACGTGCTTGTCTTTTCCAGATTTCAGTGCCAGTAGAGCTGGCTGCACTTCTCTTCCTAGGTTGCTATAGATTGCAGGCCAGGCTTTTGCATACCAATTGCTAGGCCACCCAGTAGTGTCTCTTTACAGTTTCACTATAACTTTGTTTATGGGAGAAGTTAGCTTTTAATCAAACTGAAGAGTTTTGTAATTTTTTTTAAATTTTATTTTATTTTTACATCTCTTAGTGTTGTGCGGAGGACTTGTGCTTTGTGGTGGTGGTGGAGGAGAAGGAAGGAACAGTTTTTATAGCTGATTCTTTCTCTGAGCTAGCAGCTCAAGCAAAGAGAAGGATGGTCAAAATCTTTGGGTTTTGCTTGTTTTGTTTTTCTTTAAAGAACTGTGTATGTTATTAAGGCTTATAGGCCAAAGATGTAAAACAGCAGGGATGTCTTCCCACTGGTGTCCAGTGACAAGAGTGGAAGGAATGGTTTAAATCTTCTTCAGGAGGAGTTCAGATGTGATATTAGGAAAGAGATCCTAACTGAGAGTGTGGTTGGGCACACAACAAGGTACGCAGGGAAGTGGTCATTGCCCCAAGCCTGTGGGTGTTCAGGAGGCATATGGACAACATTTTTGTGCATATGGTTTGACTTTTAGATTACCCTGTGTGGAGCTGGGAGTTGGACTCAATGTCCCTTCCAAATCATGATGCCCCTTCCAACTCACAATATTCTACGATTTTACAACACCAAAGCTGGTATGTAAAATTCTTATTTGAGTATCTAAATAATGGTCTGACTGTGGTCTTACCAAGGTAAATAATCTGATCATTGAAATAAATCCCTTGGGTGTCATTGTGAAAAATGAACACCTTCACTCTAGGCATTCATTGTCTTTTCCACTCTTTCTGAAATGAGTAAGCAATAAATGTGTCACCCTTCTGCTGCTATAATTAACTTATTTTCAAAACTTTAACTTATTAGGTTTTCTTAATAAAATGTGTTTAATGTTTGACACACTTGATTCTCTCTTGCTGTGATGTGCTGGCACTGCAACTTCTGTTGACACTTTCATGTGGAGTGCCAGCTGTGCTACCAAGATAGCTGAAATAATCTTTCTTTTAAGTGAAATCCTTTAGCTAACAAGTAAATAATGGCAAATTAAAATGGACATGAACAACTACTCTTTAGAAATTTTCCCAGTCCTTCAGTGGAAGTGGTACATAAAAGGATGGAAATGCTTGTTTGTCCACCTATTTGGTATTACAGTTCAAGCAGGTATTTCTCCTCTGTAAAGCTTGTTATTCAGTGTTTTCCTTTTTAACTGATTTAAACTAACACATCCCAGTCTTCTGGATCTTTCTGCTGCCATTTTTCATTCCTGTTTAATACTTAATATTTTGTTTTTAACACAATGGACTGCTCATACAGACAAACCCTTGGCTTTATGTAGACGTAGCATATTTGACTGCATATTTACAGAAACTATTACATCTTTTTAAGTTCTTGCTTCGCTTTAAATGGAAGCTTAAAATAAAGTGTAACTTGGTTTTTTTTCAGGGTTTTATACATTGTATGTGTCTGTGTTGTATATATTAGAGCAAAAATCTGACTCTTCTTGCCCTATAAGCGTCATGTTAAAAGCTTTAGTAGTTTACCCGATATATATAATGAGGAAAACATGAAAAATGAAACTTCTAATTACAGTAAGTAGTTTGAAAATAACATTTTAAAGCTGTTCTGAGGAAAATTATGTGAATTGAAAGAGTGCAGAATCTTGTTCTGTGGGACATTGCTGTTCACACCACTGTTCAGAAGCACAGTGGTAACAGGTAAAGGTGATGGAAGTTAAATGTGTAAAGTGAACTGAAGATGTTCTATACAAAAACTGGTAAGATTGACACAGCTTTTTTTTGGACCTTGGAAAAATGGTTGAACACACAGTGAATTGTTTCAAAGTGAACACTGCAAGAGAAAAGCTAATGTAGTAGGGTTGAAATGTTGAGATAAAACCAGGTCACATCTCAGTTTCCTCTTTTCTCTGTGCTTAGTGTATGTCTTTGTTGATGTGGTTGTCCAGAAGGAGAGGTAAAGGACTAGAGAGAAGAAACTGCTTTCCCAATAAAATAAAAAAAAAACCCCAAACTGATTACTTGAAAAGTGCTTCAAAATTACAAGAACTTGAGATGTTGGAGTTAAATCTTAAGGAAGGAAAGCATTCTTGGTGAAGACCATGATTTTATTTTTTAATTAATTTAAGTGTTGACTACATAGAAAAGTATGCATAAAGTCTGAATGATTGGAGGTGTCTGGAGTATGAGCCTGTAAGAGGTGGGAGATGACTTTGCAGGAAGGAGAGGACTGAGTTAATATATTAGATGTTTCTGGAGGACTTGATGCTAGCAGAGAAAATAACCAGGGAAACTGGAAAACATTGTTATAAATTTCTGTGTTGGTTGCGAAATACTACATTAAAGTTGTATTTAGAAAATATGCAGGTTCTTAAATTGCTAAAATACATAGTTCTATACAGTAAAATATTCTTAATGATAACTAAAGAAACTCTCTTCTCTGGCAAATTACTGAAAAATGCTAAGGTTGGTTTTAAATTTGATTAAATCTACAAGAATTTAAAGAGCTGTTTGAAAATAGATTTGAATTAGTAGATTATTAGTCATCTGGTTTCATGGAAGCTATTTTTAGAATGGCTTCATGAACTTACAAACACACAAACATTCCTGTTGCTTTGCTTTAATCTTGCTATACCTTTTCCATATTATCGACATTCATGACAGCCTTCACAAATGAGGAGATAAATAGAAAACATTGGAATGTCTAATTTGAAAATGAGATGAAGAACGACACTGCAACTTCCCCCCATAGCTCACACTCAGAAGCTAACTAGATTTGAAAAGCCTGCTTTTATGATTTTAATTCTGGTGCTGATGAGTACCTTTATTTAAAGTGAGGTAAAAAAATTTCTTGATTGTGAAGTAGCAACAAGACAGTGGAGAAGGACTATTCTCTTGGAAACTGTATGCATAATAAGAGAAGTAATAGACTCTTTCCACAGCATTTGAGATAATATGATTTAACATACATGCATTTTCTGATCCCAGTCCTTGCAGTGCTTTTTCTATATCTTACACAAATTTGAGGTGGGTTAAACTATTAAAAAAATTAAAGGAATCAGAATAATTAATTTTGAAATATACTGCTTGGCTATTATAGATTTTTTGGTGACTGAAACACATAGAAAGGGAACATTGGGTTTGCAATATTAAAAGCATTTCTCATAGACGATAATGTTTATTTTCGAGCTTTTAGGTGGGTGGCTCAGAAGCTTAGTTAAACCACTGATAGGCAATTGGAGTAACTTTTTCTGCAGGTAGTTTGTCATTACTGCTAAATCTGACACAGGGAAGGTGTCTGTTTAGATAAAAGCTTTCTTCAAGTGGAAGTATTTTGTTGAGCTTGAGTCTACTAAAAAGATGCTGAAGACATACAAAAATATTGCAGTAATTTTACTCTTCTGTAAGGCAAGGTTCTGTGGTGTCTTAGTTTGCCCTGATTATTTCTAGAGGATTTCAAGACTCATATATTTATAATAGTTCTTTACCTTTTTCTCCCTGTCTCATTTCCTCAGCAGAGTGTAGAAGTAATGGCAGTTGTGAGAAATTGTGGGATATAGAGTTGGAAGGACAATCTAATTGATAGTTTATCCCAAAGCTCAGCCATACATTTATTATTCTTGACGAATATGTAGGTGATGTGCTGACAGAAGTCTTTAGTGGTGGTGACTCTACAACTTCTGGCTTTTTCTTTCCCCATGAAGATCTAACTTAAATTTCTGTATGTTCAAGGCCTACATTTTTGAGCCTGTTAATTCGTGTCCTCACCATGACCATAAAGAACAGGTTATTGTTTGTTTGGTTGTTGAATTTTTTTAAGGCTTAAAGTATTAAATATGATAATTTTTCTGAGAGAATCTTCAGTCTAGAGCACACTTTTCTGTTTTATTTGAAATTAACTGGGATAGATTTGCACTATCCCGTTGTTTCTGCACCATGTGTTTTTGTTTTCCTTTAGGTTTTCATAGTGAGCCTATTGTATTTATTCACAGTTATTGATTATTACCATGTTGCAGCCAGAATGGCATCTTCCACTTTAAAATGTCTTACCCATCTAATTTCTGGTAATGGTTCACCATAAAGGTAGCAATTCTCATCCGTTCAGAGCTAGAGCCAGCAAAACCTGCTGTCCTTGGTCTTGCTGCAGAATTGAAAGAACACTACTTAGTTTCTTACTCTATCTCTTGGTGCTGTTTTCAATGATCTGTAACATTCTTTTCTTCTGATCAGTGTTCTGTGTGTGTATTTAAGTGAAAGAAATATTAGGAAACATGGTAGAGCAAGCAGAGAAAAAGAAAAGAGGAAAAAAGGTTTGTGATGAATGGGGAGTGTTTAACGTATATTTAATTTCACATGTAGTTTAAGAAATAAATTCTTCATTTTTCAAGATCTCTGATACTATTTAAATAACATAGTGATAACTAAAACTTAAGTTTCTTCTCTTGGTCTACTGAAATTCTGTTTAATCTTAAACTTGAATATGAAGCCTTCTTGGTCTTGTAATTGTGAAAATTTTGGGTTTGGTCTTCAGATGGTGGAGCACTGCATGTTTTTGCTTCTGGCACAGGATGCATGAAAGCATTTGGCAGTTATACCAGTTACAGACTTCTCATTAAAAACTTTATTAAAAATTGAGATGTGGCAAAGGTTGAACCTGTGGAGGGAAACTCAAGCCTCACTGTAGATTTGCCTTCAAGCCATTTTAAAGATGTATTTTAAGGGGAAATTTTGTATGCATTTGTGTAATTGGACATTTTAACTATTGTTACAGTACAGAGAGGTTTTTTTCAAACAAAGCTTAAGGCTTTAAAATAAGTGTTCTCAGTTTGAAGTGAAATAACAGGTCTAAGCCATGCCTGAAAATGTAAAATTCATTAAATGCAATTATAAATGTTTCTCTCTACTCTGTCCTAAAAAGAATGGGGACAGTGTAGAGGAAAAAGAAATGTTTGCAAGAATTCCTGATTTTCTGCTGTTTTTTTACACTCCCATAAAACACCTATATCCCTCTCTCCTTTATTTCTAGTTAGCTAAAGTTTTGCAAAAACTTGGCAGAATTGACTAGCAGTTCTGGCTTTAACCCAATCTGTGTAGAAAATGTCAGTGACTGCATACAATAAGTGAAATAAAGGATGCTTATAGTGGCCTGATAGCATTTTGTGATTGGATTACTGAAACTTTTCTGTCCCAGATGTCTCTGTTTGGCATCCTTACTGAAATAAGACAGATCAGTGACATAATTGATCTTTTCCCCTGTTCTGTTCTATAACCGTTTATACAGCACATCCTGTGCAACCACATGGAAAATACAGATTGTATCTGCTTGAGTTCTACATGCTCTGGAAAAATCAGTCAGTAAAATTAGAATGGCAAAGCACTGGGTTTTTTGGATATTGGTTTGGGTCTTCAGATTTATTCTCTTAATTTTTAAAAGTGTTTTCAAGGTCACATTTTATTGGCTAAGATAATGGTCAGAACTAAAGAAGGACTGGTATTTGGTTTGGGCCTCATTCTCTTGCTCTAATAAATCTGAGCAGCTAAAATTACAAAAATCCAATGTTTTCTTTTTATCTTATGCTATGAGGTTTTATAAAAATATATAATAATATCTTCTTCATTGTTTGTATATATATAATGTAATAGCTATTCTTTTTGTAACAACTTTCAATAATGAGGGATTGCCATTAACCAAATGGAAAGATATAGTGAACCTGAAATCTACATTTCAGAGAGGGAAACTCATATTTTTATGTGTGATTATCACAAGTCGTTCATATTCTAAGGTGGATAAACAAATTGATACATGCATTGAGTGGATTGCTTCTGACAAAATTTTAAAAAAGGCCTGGCAATAATTTGGTTACAGAAAATAGTCCCGTGACATGGAAAAGATTTGCACCCTTGCTATTGCAGCCTTCTTCATGAAAACACTTTTCTTCCTGAGTGCTAAAGTAGTAGCAAAACTTGAAGCATTTCTCTGGACAGTCTGTTCTCCCACCTAATAGGATTTGCTATTAGGATTTTGCTTTATTCTGGTGATTGTATCTGATAATACCATTCTGGAATACCCCAAATTCATAATCTCTTCTTCAGCAGTTGTAGTCCTTAGCCTAACTATGCCATTCCATCAGTTTTTCTCATTCTTTGCTGCTGAATCTAAAGCAACTAATTTTTGAATTTCAGATGAACTGGTCATTAAGCTTAGCAGATGTGTTGCATGGAGCATTTTGTATATCAAGTTCATAACATAAGTGGTAATTACAGTTATGCAGTCCCTCTGGAATGACATTTTGAGCTCACAAAGCTGCTCAAGGTTATAGGCTGTAGCATCTGCTACTTGAAGGATAGAAACCATTTTGTACTCTGCTTTTACTTTAGCTTTTTCATAGTTTCAAATCACTATTGCTGTCTTCTCTACTATTTCAAAATTATCATGTTCAGCTGCTTTTGTTAACCAATTGCCTTAAAAAGGCCAATTATGACAGTCTACTGAATCTTGGATATTGACATTTCTGTTTAGCTTTTTGAGATTTTGCTGTGTATGTATTCATGTCCGAGCCATGTAAATATCTCTTCAATGTAGATTTTTGACCATGTCAAGCAAAAGTTTAAGTAATACTGTAAAATTCCCATTTATAGTTTAAGGTTAATTTCTGGGGCTTTTTTTATAATTTATACTAGGCATTTTTGTCAACTTGATTCTTTTGTGAAGTCTTTTGATACTTAGCCTGTTTTTCATGAAAAATAATTGACAGTTGTTCAGTTAATGAATTAGCTAATTCCCTTTATATTTTCCTATTTTCAGGTTGTACATATACATAGACTTTTTCACACATTTTGTTTCTCAGATCTCGTCAGTGGCTAGGGTGCATTCTGTATCTAAAGTTAGGCCTTTAATTCAAAACTTTGCTGTCCTGCAAGAGTCTGTTTAGTATAATGAGTTGTTATATTGCAGTGGTTTTTCTGCAGTGTGCTGAGGAATATGGTTATTTTAACAATAAAGTAGGAGAGGTATTTTTGATAGGTACTGCTTAAACTTTCCTTGGTAAGTGTAGCTGCTTTGTCTTTGTTTGCTTCAGTGGTTCAAATTTTTACATAAAATATTTTGTTCTTTTTGGTTCTCTTACTTATCAAGTCCATATGACCCTCTTCTATTTTTGGTAGTAAACTGCAGTGAAAGATAAATTGCATTTAATTATAATTACTAGATTCAGTGGGGTAGTGATACACTAAAAATATGAAACTTAAAATTATTTTTATTTTTAATCCTATTAAAGTATTTTAGTGTGAATATTTGTCTTTCTATAAAAGATGTAGCTAGATATTCAGATTCTGCATGGGAGATTAATGTAGGGAGTGAGAAAGCTGAGCAGACAGAATTTTTTGAGGCACAGTTCCTTTCTCTACTTTGTTCTTTCAAGGTTATCTAACAAGATGAAGAAGGTATTTGAATACAAGTAGAATATCTGTGTCTGTTTTGACTGATATGGGTAATGCTCTTCTAGATACCCTAGGAGTTGCAGGGCTAGGGCTACATATGGTGAAGGAATAAATTAGCTGTATGTGCATATGTTTAGGTGTCTTTCTAAAGAGAGGAATTCAAGCTACAATTAGGTGAGGCAATTGTAGAGCAATGTAATTAACAGTAGAGCACCTCATCATAGGTCACAGTACCAGCACTCTTTGTCATCAGTGATCTTGAACGAGGGAACACAAAATGCAAAAGAATGTTTCTGAAATCTTATAATTTTCCAGAATTTGGGTGCTAAAGTCAAAACTATAAAAGCTGTGCTATTCAGAATATGTGCTGGTAAAGTATTTTGTAGACTTCAGCTACAGGATGAGAAGGTAGTGGTGATGACTGTATACTGATTCTTCATTGAGGATTATGTACATAGTCCTTAAAAATAATAACAATTAAAAATCAAAATAATAATATAATAAGTTGATTAGTGTTTTCTTTTTTTTCATCACATGGTGATGTACTTAAGGTGATATGGTTAAGGTGGTATATACTCTGGTTTCTGTTCAGATCATGTGAGGTGGTACAAGCATGCCTATTGATTATGGTTTACAGGATAGGTTTCAGGGATTTCTGAGATGTGGGACCTGAATACTTCCGCGTGGGTGAGGATGGTATTGAATACACTTCCCTACTTAAGTCAAACACTGAAATTTAGAAGAGTGCACAAACTCATGCAGCAATAAGTGGTCTTTGTGTTCAAGTGAATCCTTTGTGATACATTCTACCAGGATGTTTTCAGATATCAGGTATTTTCAGATGATGCCTGGGGGAACTAATGCACTTGCCACTTTCTTTATCTGAGTCTTAAGTGGGGCTATAACTTGATCTCACAGCCAAGTCTGGCATGTTTAAGTGTAGGGCATGTTCAGAGGCCTAGAGATCATTGAGAATTCTTTCTCCTCCATTACTGCTATGTCTGTGCAACTTAAAAGTTGGATGTGAAGTAGAATTACTGCGTTGCAGATGCCTGTGGTTGATGAACTTGGTTAGCTTCTATCTTCATGACTTAAATGGAAGTCCCATCACATGTTTCCTGAACAGTGTTTCCTGTTTTTCCTGTGTTTTGGAAAATAAAGAGAAGTTGCTAAAGTTAACTTCTTTGATAAAACAGAGATTTTTTTTTTAATCATTGGGCTGAAGGATAGAAAAAAAAAAAGTATGGGAAAATAAAAACTATGAAGCCAAGTTCAATGATCAAATGTACACAGAAGTAAGTGTCCTTAAATCTTTCTGAAATCTCTTAGAGGGTAGAAACTAGTAAAGTTATCTGAATTCTATATTATTTTCGCATTACACTTCTAAATATTTTAGCCATGGTTTGTACTCCTGATAGCAGATGGCTCAGCTCTAAAACATTTCAGTGGAAACTTTTTCCATTTTTCTGTTCTGTGACTGATTTCTACTAAAGCTTCAACTGAAATGGAAAGTGAATGGCAGGAATTTCATAGGAATTTCAAGAATGCTAGTCCCTGGAAGTTCAGTCCAAAATTGGTATGACTCTTGTGCCTCTTACTTGACCACAGCTGGTGGATTCAGTTAGTGACAATGTGACAGCACATTGAGTAGATGAGACAGGAATTGTTACCAAAAGGACAGGAATGGTGCATTGATGCTGAGGTTATTGTGTAAATATTTTGCTTCTGTTGTGACATACTTCTAAGCTAGGTATGTATAGAAGCTCTTGTCTAAATTTTTTTTTTCAAATCTCTGTTAATTGGTAGCAGTGCACTAACATCTGTAGTGGGCAATTTGTTTAGAAGAAAAGATAAAGTTATTGATATCTGCTGGACAGACTCTAGATATTATAATTGTTTTTTATTTCCTTTTCGCTTTTTTTTGGTTTGGAGTGATACTGAAATCAGCCGGAGAATAATCTTTCTAGCATAAATTGAAGTATTAGAAATAAGGCATTCTTTATTGCAGTGCTGTACACATCTGGAGGACTTTTCCTCTTATTAAATGTGTATCATGAAATTTTACAACAGGGTATTTATTCCATCATGACCGTATATAGTCAGTACAACATACTTCCAAGCTAATAGGTAAACATCACTTTTCCTAGAATGAATTTACATGTCTTTGCCCCTTACTGGAAGTCTTTTTATGGTCTTAGAGGATCATCTAAGGGTGGTTGTATTCACTGAGAGCCCCCAAAATTTTAAGTGACCCTGCCTTGAACTTCTCTTAGGGTATGCACTGTTTTTTTCTTGTTACATTAACTGCTACAAAACCACTTAGGTTCCTCATCTGTTTATCCACTGGTTCCAGCTACATTTACAATCCACTGTCTACTTCTACATTCTTCTACCTAATTTCCTATTTACTCTTTAGGCTTTATATTGCAGCTTCAAGGGAACTGAACATTTCTCCCTGTTGTCTGTCAGGGGCATTGCTAATAGTTTTCCACTTCAAATGCGTTGTAAGATTTTTCATTTTTTTTTGTTTCCTGTAAGCTGAATAAATGAGTCAATGGAGATGTGGGGGTGTGTGCCTGTATATGCACACACATATATATGTACACGCATGGGTTTTCCCTGGTCTAGATGAAATAACATTTACCTTGGTGTTGACGTCTGTGGGTTTTTGTCCTGTAACTCTAAGTGCTATAAATGATCAAAGTGCTTTAACCAGACTTCATGGAGAATGTAGCTTTCAGAGTAAAACTTTAAACTAAAATGCCCTCATGTAACTGCATATTGGTTTGTGAGGCTGCTAACATAATGCAATTTTTTTAAAAGTAATAGTTACCTCAAGTTCTACTTTAGTACATAAAGAAGGACAGTCCTCATCTGATTTGACATCTTGTATTTTAGCCCATTCTGTGCACAGAAACTAAGGTTCCTTAAGTCATTGTGTGCTATGAGCTTGTAACATTCACAATAGGAGTTAAATTTTCAATTAAATGTGACATCTCATCCTCTTCCACTGTAGAATTATGGTTAAAGCATGTCTGGGAAACTGATACAGTAGGAAAGTAGATATTAATTTGATTTCTGGGAAATTTTATGCTGTTTCTCATAAAGTACCCTGAACACTTGTCTGTCTGTCCCTGTGGGTGCTTGGATCCTCTTAAGGTGATCTTTATTATTGTATTAATTCAAAAAGTTCCTACTCTGAAGTATATCAGTTGTTTCCCCCCTCTAGAGCATTGTTTGCACTCTGAACTGTCCTCTTGCGCCGACACAGAGATGTGGAGAATGTTTCAGAATTCACTGGGCCACAGAGGAGTGACAAGAGGGAAGATAATTTTTTGGCTGAATGATGATCATTTGAAAGAGGAAAGTCCTGGGTTCCCACAGCTATTTATACATTTAATCCAATAAGTGTTCAGTGTAAAACATTGTAATACAATCTGTTTAAGTAGGTTTACTTGTCCACCATCTGGACATCAGTACTGCCTGCCAAACCAGTTGGGAGGGCAGTGAAAGAAATCAAGGTTACTTTAAAGTAGTGAAGGCTTCTCAGGATAACCTCTGTGCACTTGCTTTCTCTGTTTAAGCAGCTATCACCTTCTCACTTGTAACTTTCTGTGACAGCAGAGGTGGCTGAAGGAACTAAGTATAGAGTGCACTATGCCCAGTGCTCAAAGAGCCAGCCCTGGAATATTTAAAGAAAATAGAGGTCTTGGTGGGAACATAAAGGTTCACAAATCTGCATTTTTCTTTCAGTATTCCAGGCCATTTGGATATTACAAGACTCTTACATCCAAGCAAGGGGAGATTACACAAAATCTAAGTATGTTTTGCAAGTACCTGGTGGCAGACAGGAGAAGCTTGTTCAACTTTAGAACTGCCCAGTCTGGTTTCCATTTCTGTTTGCTGTAGATCTAAATTCCTCGATTAACTGCTCTGTGTGGATTAATCTAAGTACCTTATTACTCCTACAGATACCAAGCAAAAGAGAGTATAGCACAAGATTATAATGATTTAATCTATAGGTGGTCAAATACCACATTATTTGACTTTGTTTTAATGAAATGATAAGTGAGAGGAGAGGCACTAAAGATGATAAATTTTACTGCAAAATTTTTTATACTGTAGAAAACATATTAGCAAGTGAGCTACACCAGGAAGCAGTGAAGCCTAAAGTCACCCCCTCTGGAATTCTGTTGTGTTAGTATTGGAGCTTTAGCCACCTGTAGGGTGGTACTGATGAAGATGGTCCTGCCTGTATAAGGACTGAATATTTCCCTCCTTATCCCCTTCATAAAGTTAGAACAGATATGATGGCACCTTTGGTCTGTTCATTTTACAAAAGCCTCAGATGAGCAGTGTTAGATAGGTTGTAAATCCAAGTATATATTGCACATTCAGATGACATGTAGAATCACAGAAAATAGAACTTTAATCTGTCATTGCATTTTTTTGTGCCACCATATTAATGTGATATAGTTATGGTTGTGTTAGTGTATTCATCTACTGGCATGTGTCTCAAGTGATTCAAAAATCTAGCTGAAGCTGTTCAGTTATAGCAACATCAGGTTTTTTGAGCAATGAATGCATTGTGCTGTCATGCAGAACTCATGCTTGCTTGGCTGTAAGGGAGAAAATTACGAGTTCATTAGCTGATACAGCAGCTTTGTTTTCAAAAGTAGTTTGATGTCTGTACTTCTCCCAAGTGGAAATGGAACTTTTCCTGAATCTAATGAACTGTTTTGATAGTAAAAATGTTCTGGAGGAAACACATTTTTACTCAAGTCTTTACACTGAATCTTGACTCTACAAAAAATTTTAAAAGTGTGCTTTAAAATGGGTTTAGAGAGACACTTTGAGCTGGTTTCGCTCATTAGAACTATCGCAACTTTTTCTAAGAATGAAAAATGTATAGAATTAGAAATTTGATTCATGTGGATTTTAGAAGCTAATTTCAGAAGGTAAAAATATAGATTTCATGGTAGTATGAGAATGTTTTTTATGAGAATGAAATGTAATTTTGGTAAGCACATAATATTTTTATTTTTCCAATATAGACATTAATTCCACCTCCAGTTTCCTCAATGTGAGTTATTGAGTTATTCACTATAAGGTACCTGAATTTTTAATATTCAACATAGAAAATAATGCTGAGTATTGGTGTTTAAACAGTAGTTTCTTAACATATTTAAACTACTAGGTTTTTCATTAAAGCTTCTTGACTGCTTGTACAGTCATGATTTAATATTCCACAATGAAGTCCTTCTTTAGTCTTACTAATCGCATTTTTTTTATTTAGATAAGAATTATATGCTGGTATCTATGAATAGTTTTTTCTTAAACTACTCAGAAATATATCTAAAAGTGCAAAGTAATTTTTTTGTATTAAAAGGATTAAGTGCTTTATCTGCCACTAGAGATTGTCTACCTCCTGTTGAACCATTGAATCCATTAATTAACTTAGCACCATGCTACGTCCTTTCTGTTCTAATGAACTACTTATTGGGAAGGTAGTATTCTGATTAAAGGAATTCCTGCTGAGCAAACTGTGATACTTCTGTTTCTTAATGTATGGGTAAATGGCAAATGTGCCAGAACCTCCTGTGGATGGCTGAGAGAGGTTAAAGGTTTTGTTGTTTGAAAATGCTGAGGTACTAGGCACAAGGAATAATGCTAAACTTAGTGTTTCTATCATATTTGTGTATGTTTTTGCCTCCTGAGAAACAGAATTTGCTAGGAAACTCTGACAATAAAGTGACCAATGAATGGATGGCACAATAAAATAAAACTATGGAGAGTGAATGTCAGAGGTGGAAAAGAATTTATGAATAATCATTAGCAATCAAATGACAGTGAAATAGTGTGAGGGTAGATGAAGATTTCTCTCACAATGACCATGAGTCATGATGAAAAGTTTGAAGAAAGTATTAGGAGACATAGTGTTCTAAAACATACATTAAAATAGGTGTAATGGCTATAATATACACATTTCCTGATTTTCAAAAGTGAAGCTTACACTCAATTAATTGTGATGCCTTCAAAACTTTCTCTAGTGCCTACTTTTCTACCTTTTTAAAATTGCTTGTAAAATCTCTTTACTGAAATGCTTTTCCAAAAAAAAAAAAAAAAAAAAAGGAAGAGGGTGGTTTTGCATATCCTGAACAGAAAGAAGGAAAAATCAACAGTTTGAACTTGCATCCAAATTTTAGTGATTAAATAGTTGTGTCATATGAACATTTCTGTGTTACAATTCATAATTTCTGGCAAGAAGAGAAAATGTGAGTTTTCCTAAATATGAAGTAGGATTTTTATGTGTTTCCATGCTTTGCTTTGGACGCTTCACTTCCTAGTCTGATAGTAGGTTGTTCATTAAATTGACGGGATCATGTTGCTGTTGTAAACCATGTAAAATGCTGTATATATTTTTGATTGTCCTTGATAATTACTGTTAATGTCCTAAAATTGTACCTCTCTTTAGAGAGGCAGATTGACTGATATTTGGAGAAAAAAAATTTCAAATAATTTCTTCATCCTGGAAGAGTTGACTTTGAAACTGAAGTGGGCTTTCATTAATTTCATGTGATGCAACGAAACAAGGTACTACTTTCTGAAGTCCTTGTAGAAGAAATAAATTTGCTGTCTTATCTTTTTGGCTTGAGAGAGAGACATTGATAGGACTGCTCCTAATGCTAAAGTCATCTACAGACTTCAGGTATTTGAATTCAATTGTTAGATATGTAACTGGTTTCCTGTGTAACTTCTTTGGTTGCTTGTCCATTTTATGAAATGTAAAGGTTGGTGCTTCCCTTTTTTCTTGCTTTTTCCATTTCATAGCAAAGAAAGGGGTATACATTGCTTTTTATTTTTATTTTTTCTTTTTTTTTGTTGTTATTTTTGAGGTATGGCAACACAAATTCTTTTTAATTCTCCTTGGAAAAAGTAGTGGTCTTTATGTGCTCTGTGCCTTTCTTAGTAGCAAATAATGTGTCAAATGTAGTAAATTTAAATTTGGAAAAAACATACTGTAAGTGCTCATGATAGGTTTTGTCAATCTGCAAAAGTCTGTTAGACTTAAAAGGATTTATGAAATTTAGTTCTGTATGCTATGATATTTTCTGAAAGCAGAACAAACTGAATGTATAATAGAAGTCCATCAAATATTTATGGTTGCACATGGTCAAAAAAAACCAGTTTCCCTGGTGTCTTTTGAAACTTTGACAATGCCAGCATCATATCGTCTTGAAAAAGTGTGGATGCAAGGGCGCATATTTTTCTAATTTTATGCAATTCTAGCCATAATGCTCATAAAGAAAAAGCATAATAGTAGGTCTGTCTCTTATAATCTCATATCCTTCCTCTGATAGGGATTCTGCAGATTTTTGATGTTTGTAGTCATCTTCTAATAGAGTTTTTCATTGCCTTTTCTCCACCTCTGCCTTTTCTTTTATTTTTCAAGGTAAAACTTGTTTTCCAAAGCCTCTGGGTTTTTATAAAATGCAGATTCACCAGCTGCAAACTCAAGTTGGTACAGGAAAAGTTACTTTTTTTCTTCCTGTGACTACATTCGTATGCCATCTAACCTAAAAGTATTTCCTTCCTGTATCCCAGATGGTGGGGTTTTTTTGTTTGTGTGTGGATTGATTCTTATAATTTAGTTCCTACTCTTTTTAGTTTTTGTTATTATCTTAGCTTTTTCTGTTTTGTCTAGAAATAGAATATTCACATCTATTGATGCAAACTTAACGCCTGCTCAACTCAGAGAGCAGACTTCATCCTGGAACGTTGGTGACTGCCCTGAGGAAAGTTATGCATGCATTTTTTGCCAAAAATTGTTCTGTAGTCTGTTCAAAGTCAAATTGCCTACATTCACTTTTTGTATTAGGTTGTATGTCTCTTGCCTTCAGTGTAATACTGCATTATTTTTCTTCCAGTCTGTTTATTCATGTTGCAGCTCCCAGTGATTCTACTTTTTCTTCATATGATGGTTTTCCTTCATATGTTTTTTGTCATCATACTTCTTACTTAGTGCCACACTTCTGTGATTACCTAGATATTTTTCCTTAATAACCTTTAGTTTCATCTTTTCTACAATATTTACAACATTCTTTTCAAGAATTTTGGTATTTTTAAATTTTTCCTTCTTTTTGATATTTTACTCTTCTTGGTATGTACAGATGGATTTTAAAAGTATTCCCACAATCTGTTTTATATCTGTTGTTCTAATATAGATTGTCATGTTTTGCTCTCCGCTACGGAGAGAGATGAATGAAATGCAAAAGTAGGTTGAGTGAAATTTTGATATCTCTGAAGAGATCTGGATTGTTCAGAAATTTTTCTTTTGTTCTTTCCCATAAAACCCTCTGGATTTCTTTGGAATGGGAAAGCACACCTGTAATCATTATGATATCTGGAGAGAAATTTGGAAAGGAATCAAGGGTTTGATTTGATTATTTGGTACTCATCTTTTCTCTTACCTTCTGATTTGTGTAATTTATTCTAAAGTCAGAGATCATGTGCACATTTAGTGCTGGTATTTATACAATCCAAATTGGGTCAGGACCCAAACGGGCTCAGTTGACAGCATTCAAGAAAGACTAGATCATACTATTTTCTTCTTCCTCCTAGTTGCCATCAGCCTACTTCAGCCACTGTTGGAGTTCCTCCCCATTGCTGAATGCTGTATTCGTTCTAATTCAGTTATTTGCCTTGCATAAGCTTTCCTTCCAGGTCTATACCCCTTGCAAGTAAAGACAGAAATTGAAGAATTCCTTTTTTTATTATTTATTTTTCGGCTTTTACCTTTTTTAAACTTGTCCTTGAATCATCATTCATTTGTTTCCAGGTTGATAAATCATTGTTTTAGAAAGTTATCTTGCAGCTCACACTGCTGAAGAAAATACTTAGTTGTTATTTCATGTGATTCAGGTTTTCTCTGTGGAAATTCCTACTGATACTGTTCCGATTGTTAGCATATGCTTAAGTGTCATGCGCTCTCCTCGTGTTTGCAAACACTGCAAAGTAACAACAGGGATAAATCCTTCAGATACCCAAATTACTATTTCTAACCATAAGATTCTAAAGGACATTCAGTTTTACAGATATTCAACACAGATTTTTATTCTGTTGGACCTGACTTTTCTAATCATGGCATAAGTGTAGTAGTTCTCAGAGACTCAGCACAATTCTTTTTCTCTGTGACCTCCTTTAGCTTTTGGCTTGGAGGTCTTCATTGTGACTTGTAGGTTTTGAGTTTGCATTCCTTCTCTGAAAATTCAAGCTAGGCTGCATGAATTAGCTGTATAAATTCTTCGTACTTTGCTACACTTGGAGAAGAAAAATGGGATGACGTGGTGTGAAATGCTATCAAAACAAATATGATCTCTTTTAAATGCATTTATTTTTCCTGTTTCAGTCCTTATTGCAATTCTCTGAAATATATAAGGCTAGTACTGGATTCTGATCTCATCATGGTCACTCTTTGCTCTAATCTATAAAAGGGATGATTATCATTCATTAAGTTCTAATCATTGCCTCTCTCGTTATCCATCTATTGACAGGAGCCCTCATGGAAGTGATTTTTGTCCTGTTGCTGTGTTCTCTTGTGTGAAAGTGGTTCAGATGATATCTCTTCCCAGAACAGGAAACTATGTGCCATATTGTGATAATCAGAAGTCATCTTTTATTCTTTAATTCCTTTCTGAGCAGTGGTTTAAAGCTATTTTGTGCTTTGAATATTTTATAAAATAAAATCATCTAGGATTACAATGTTAGATGGGTAAGAATGGCTTAACTCATTCAGTCTGAGTTCACCTAATCCAGTACTTTTTTCTAACAACAGCTGCAAAGGGGAACGCAGAGAGGGGAAGCGTTATCTCCTCACCAACCTGTAATATTCCAACCTTCCACTGTTTTCAGCTCTGGTTTTCTTGAGCCTAATGTTTTCCATGAATGGATCTCTCCATGAGGAATGCTCACTCAGTCGTGAGTAGTTCATCAATCCCAGGTCTTGCACCTCTCTTTCCGTGCTTTACAGAGTGATGCTGTTTAGGAATCTACATCTGTAGTTTCAGCTGCATCGGGAGAGGATTGACAAGTCTTACGGCTCATGCCTTGTCATTTTATTAGCCTTTGTCTTTGCCAAGTATTTTGCTGTCAAAGAAAGTGAGTGCTTTTCATCTCTCTTACTATCTAGAGTAGTGTGGTCCATCTGACATACTTCTGAATTTACTGAATAGAGTTACAGTTCAAAAGACTTTACAGCTACCTTGTTTCATAGTTAATTTGTTCTTTTACAAGAACCGCTTCTGGCTCAGAGTAGATTTTTTTCTCTCTCTCTTAGCCATGAATAGTGAGTGAAGTGAAAATGTCAAATCAATTATATTCAGACTTATTATGTAATCAGACCTTTATTTTGCCATGCACAAATTGTATTGCAATGATGATTTTACTGTCTGTGTTGCGGGAGTTTGTTTACATCTTAATCAGTGTAGTATGGAAACATGTTCTTCGCAGTGGATCAGCATTCTTAAGAGTAACGTTCTCCTTTTCCCACTGTATACTGCACTAAGACTCTACCAAATATTGGCCTCTCTACTGCAGATGCTTAAGAGCCCATTCTCGTACTGAAGTTCATACTTCTTTAATGATAATTGGGTTCATATCTGGACCTTTTATTGATGATGGTCTTAGACTGTGAATGCAGTTTCAGCTTTCTGGGACTGAGAGTAATTAAGTAACATTGACCTGGGAGTAAATCTGTGATTGTTTGGCCTTTGAATTGGACATTACCTGTTTGACTGAGAAGAGATTTAAATTTGCAGAACTGGACTTGTATGTTACTATTATGATAAACACATTTGGTTCTTTCTATGCACACAAATAGCTGATATGGCATATCAGACTTATTCAGTTTTCCAGATCATGTAAGTGTTATATTGTACATGCTTTAGCAGGGATTCTTCCCTTCTGTGGATAACTGTCTCTCTGCAAGTCATGAAGTTTCTGAATTGGTGGTGAAAGATCAGAGCTCTTCATTTTTTTTTCCTAAGTTTTTTTCCAAGAAACACAAGGAATGGATGTGGTATTCATAATCTAGTAGTTTGCACAGTGAAATGACAGAGACAGCCAGAAGGTGCAGGAAAAAGGAAATTTTCAGAGAAAATTAAAGGGGAAAACAATTAATAATGAAGAGGATGCCTACAGAAGTTGCAGAATCTCCATCCTTGTAGACTTTAAAAACTCTACTGGACAATGCCCTCAGCAGCCCATGGAAACTCCTGAATTTAACCATGATTTGAGGTGAATGTTGAATGGGATGACCTCTACAACATTTAAAATTGTAAAAACGGTAAGTATCAAGAACGTATGATTTTAAAAACCATTTTAATTGAAACTACATTACATCTTGATAAAAGGAATGGTGCTGCGGTGGGTAGTCATTAGATCTTGAAGTAACTGATCAGAGATGCTCATTTCACATGACTGTTTTGAATGAGATGATTCTAGAAGTCTTTTTTCAGTCTGATATATTGGTCATCTTCTGTCAGTCATTTGGAGAGAGACAAGTGCATAACCCATGCATGACATGGGTTATTTCCTGTGATTAAAAACTAATGGTGCAGTATTTCTCTATGTTGTACTCGCCCACCTGATTGCGCTGTGTACTTGGGAACAAAGTGGGAAGGTCACTTCTACAAGACTGTCCTGGAATACTGTGATGAGGAGGGATTAGGGAAGAATGGCAGCCATTTGAAAATGAATACGAATTCTAAGCTGATGAGGAGAGGGCAATTTTTGAACAAAGAAATGAGGAAGTAATTAGCCAATTATGTTACTGCATATGCTTATCATACTGGCATGGGATACACCATCGATAGGTAATGATGACCATTTCTTGTATCACTGCTGAAGAACAAAACATGCACTGCAGAGTGATAGACTAGATCTACTAGTCAATCGTTGGGCTTTGGGTATTTGAAAGGTGATTAGATATAGTTTTTTAGAATATTAGCCAAATGTTTTATCAGAGTGCTCAGCACTGAAATTTGGTGCTGACATTATAAATACCATTTGTAGATCTCAGAGTTTGACCAGATGAATAATGCAAGTCATGCTTTCATAGCTGTAAAATTTTCCACAACGAGAGGAGATCAACAGTGTGCAGATGTCTAATCAATCAATTAATTTATAGGGTTTTCATCACAAGCCTCAAAGTTAGAATTAAGATTATTACTTTTTTTTAGAGGTAGTGTAATTTCTGCAAAACTAGTGCAGTTTTTCAATTCTTTGGAACATTTGAACATTGTTTTGTCCTCCTCTGTTCCCTGGTTGACTTAAACATGCTAATATTATTTGAAAGTAATGTTTGTTCTCAGGATAAGATTATCTGCATGCATGCGGCCGTTAGTATTCGGTTCAGTGATCTGTCATATCTGTCTTATGATCTTTGCTTGTCAGAGAGGTCTAATGAGTTACCTGAAGTAACTATTGGATTAAGTATTTTTAGAAATTGCACTTACACTATCACCAGTTTCAACACTAGAGTTCATATTTATGGGGTGCTAACACCACTAGAATGTCATTGGTAACTTCTTCGATGATCTTTAGCTGTATTATATGCTACAGTTTGTGCAAGAATATGAAAATAAGGCTGTCCACTTGCTGAGGGTGGGTAGATTTCATGCTTAATTTCACACAATGATTAAAACAGCATTACTTTAATCAATTACCTGAGGAAGTGATCAGCTGTGGGGTTGATACCAAGTTCTGCAGACTATATTCAGATGCTCTTTAGTACCAAGGTCCCTGCCATGAGAACTAACAGATGGAATTGCAAGAAAAGAAATTGGTAGGTAAGCTGAAATCAATTTTTTCCATACCATTAATTTGGGGAGAAATGCTTTAGGGTTTGCAGAAATTTAATAAATATGCATAAGGTGATATTATGTTTTCCACATCCTTTACATTTATACTAGCTTATTAAAGGTTTAATTAAGTTTTCTGAAAAGGGAGAGGATGCAGTCTTGCAAAAAAATGTAGATGACAGTGTGGGTTCACAATAATTAGAGCTTTGGGGATAAAATAAATATTCTCTACAGTTAATGAATATGAAGGCAGTGACTTCTTTGGAAACTTGTAAAAATGACAGTGTTTTACTTAGCACATCTGTCTTCTGTTTGTTTTCTAGCCCTAGTCCATTAATATATGTGACAGATTACATATCATTACTTCTGCAACTATGATTAGTAAATAAAAGTCACAGAAGATATTTTACTTTGCCTTTTTTGTGCGTAAGCAATTTTTTGTACCAACTTCTTGCTCTTCATTATCCTGCATCTTCTTTGTTATCCATTCATTTAAATCTTAAAAACAAGTATCTCTGGATTAATTTTATTAATATTTTCCTATTGAAACAGCACATCACAAAGCACTGCAAAAACTGCTTTTATAAAATCCATCTTTGAGTCCAGTTTGCTGTCAAGGTTCTAAAATCTTGTCAGTGGCTAGACAAAAAATGTGGCAAAGCAACTGTAGACCATGTTAATCCATGATCTTCATTGGTCTCTTGTGTTCTGTGTGTAGAAATATATAAATGAGCAAATGATATGTGTTTTGTCTTCTTTGACTTGTAGCTTCCAAACTCTTGGGGACCAGAACTGTCTCTAACATGCTTCTCCAGTAACATACAATTAAATTCTGCTCCTTGATTAGGATTTCATAGTGCTCTGATTACATAAAACACAATACCAAAAGAGTAATTCTTTTGCAAAACTAGTTCACTGTAAATGGAACTATAATATTCTACTTGAATGCTGGCCTATAAATTCTATGTCGGTGTAATATCAAGGAAATGTATTGTTCCGTAGTTCAAAAGTTGTATTCAATCGTGAGTTCAGTACAGCTGTCATGGATTCTGTTATAGGCTCTTGTTTACCACCTTGAAAGTAACTTGCTTCTTTCAGCTTTGTAGCACATACTAGCATATACTGTTCAGCCCTATGCTATACATATGGCAGAAGCTTGCATCCTTTGTCCTTATACCCCTCAACCATTTTCCACGTCTGCTTTCCTCCCCCTATCTTTGTTGATCCTGTGCTCCTTTTAGAATATCTCTTGGAAATCTTCCTAGAAGAAATTCAATTTCTTTTCCATTCCCTATTCTCCTCTTGAGAGTTCTGGTGGCCCAGTCTGGTATCAGGAAGTCAATAGTACTCACCTCTCTTTCTTCTCATTAATATCCATGAGAAAAGTGGGTATTTTCCTGACAGTGGGTGATGAAAAATGTATAAAGTGAAAAAGGAGCTGTAGTATGGACTGTGAAGAAAGATCAGCAGATAGTGGAGCTTGCTCTGAGGAGTTTCTACAATTTATTGAGGAACTGAATTCTCTCTAGGATAATTTTCCTTTAAAACCTGCAGCCTCTCTGAAAGCATTGCCTTTTTGCATTAATGTTTTAAAAATATACCCTTTCCTGAAACTTCTTGTATTCATTGAAATTTTGAGTTTTAATTGTATGAAAACTGCTTTATTTGCATATTGCTTCTTCTCCCTGATGGTCTGTTTAAATACCTTTTAGAAGTACCAGGAGAGTAAATTTTTCTCATTGGTTAACTCATTGGTTAACTCTGTTCTAAATGGGAACTTGTTAATGTGCCTCAAATAGAGTTTTTGATTTTGTATAAATATGAATCTCTACTTTAGTGTTACAAATTCTTGTAACGTATCCTGAAGACAGAACTGTGTATCTGCAAATTGACTTAGTCATGCTACAGATTATTTCTCCAGCCCCTTTTACAAGCAGCTGGTATAAAGCCATCTGGCTCACAAGCCGTGTCTGTTCTATATTATGAAATCTTTAAATACTTGCCTTTCTGCACTCTTACTTGTCTTTTGAGCCATTCATTTACATAGTTTTTGACAAAGCAGTACTTTTTCAGAAAAATATGGTCTCTTCTTACCTTGTACCTCAAAAATAAATTATCGGATATTTGGCCAAAACCAGTGAGCCAAACTAATAGTAAGTCACTTAGGCAGTCAGATGATTTCAGTCAAGTTGGAGTGTGTGTATAAAGCAACTCATTTTTGTTCTTGGTTAATAATCATCCAGTTCCAGTCCTGCATATGTAACTCCATGTGTATACAATGCAGAATATTTAACTACGTTATTTTTATTTTTTTGTATTTATTGTGTCCTATATACATTGTTTTGCAGAGTAAATTCAATTCAGTTTAGCTACATTCTTGGAGTGGGAGATAAGGACTTGTGTACCAGCAAAGTAAATTGGCAAGTAATGCCTCATATTTATTTTTAAATGTGATTCAGACCTAAAACTTTATAGCAAATCATGTTGTGTTCTTGTAAAAGGATAGGTTTCTGTCAAATGGAGATAAAGTGTATTCTCAGTCTTTGTGTCTGTAGGGATTAGGGCAGTAATTGCATCTAATTTCTGGTGATGCTTTCTGCTCCCTGTGGTCACTGATGTATTATTTCACTGAATGTTCAGGGAGGAGTTGAAATATCTGCAGTGGATTTCTTGAACCTGAATGTAATTCCTATTACTTTACTCATCTTTAGGCTTGTCAGAATGAGAGAGTTTCATAACTGTTTTCTTCTAAATATAGAGGGGGCAAACTAATTGTGTAAGTTGAGAATTTTAGTTAGGGACGTGCACATATATAATGCAGGGAAAAGGAAATTTTGACAGAATGAATAGTACCGTTCTGTAGAAAATGTATTTTTTTTTTAATGTCCAGTTCTTGAACTGTGAAACCCTGACTCCCTTGAACAATATGGAGTGTAAATTGTGCCCGATGAAAACTGGAATGAGCTGATAAGTACTATCTGCTTTTTCTCTGGCATGTTTTTAAGATTGCAAGAAGTTTCTGTGATGAAAATCTCCCAGACTGACTTTATTTAAAGTGGTGCAACCAATGTCAATATTCCTGATCGGCATTTTTCCTTGTAATGAGGTGATTTACTGTTTGTTCCTGCATGTTCCATGAATATTCACCAATTTAGTTGCTAAGCATATTGACATGCTTTGCACTTACTTATAATTGGTTTCAGGGCTATCTAATCTTCCTCTCTATAGCAATTATTCTTTATCTATGAGAAGATCCTCCCTCTTACTCTACTTTAGGGAGCAGGAGGGGAGTAAGCTTATCAAAGATTTTTTTCTCACTTGATCTTTCACTAGTTAACTTGCCTCTTAGGTTATCTCTATAAATGATTTTGTCTTGTTAAATTGAGAAGTGAACAGCTCAGAACCATTCTGTGCTTTTGGGTCAGTTACTGTTTCAGTTTTCCTGGGTTTTCCTTCCATTAGCACCTGTTTTAGCTTAGACCATTGTGTTACTGTAAAAAATAGTAATGGCAATATATCCTGTCTTCTAACTGGCAAACTTTGTTAGTTCTTTATTATGGCTACTGTTGTAGCATTTGTAAGGGAGCTACGTAAGAGGCTGTCTTAGATTTCCAAGGGAGAAAGTGCAGTACTGAAGAACTTCACACTCAAAAAGGAAAATTTTCTGGAGGGAAACTATTTCTGTTTATTCCCCAGGCTGTAAGTAAGCATTTCTGAGGTGCATTTTTTATTTGCCAAACTGACTTCAAAATCTAGGTTGAATGGGAGTTGAAAGGGGGGGTGCTTGAAGGTGGTGTGCTTAACTAGTGCCTAATATAGACCTTAAAGAAAGCAGATATCAAAACTAGAATATTTAAATATAGGATAATATGTTGAATTAGCTATGTTGAATCTTTTTCAGCTAGCTTCAAATCACGACAGGATAAGAATGTGTGTAAATTTTATTCACATATTAATTGTTTGCCTTTTAAAGATTATGTAGCCTTTGACTTCAGTAATTTTTCAGAGTTAATTCTTTGTGGAGTTATTTTATATACAAAGATAGTGTTTTCTACCTCAGGATGTCCCTGAGATGCAAATGGTGAGGGCTGTGAAGATACATACTAGTGTATTTGTTTGCTTAGTACCTGCAATGTTCTGTGGGAATCCACTGTTGCACGTGGAATAGGCTGACTTATGGCCTGAGCTAATACTGCCTCTGCTATATTCCTACGATGATGGACTTGGGATCTGAAGAGGACTTCAGAATATATCTGTGTGCATTTAGGTGATCAGGAAAAGTGATTCTCAGGAAAATTAGGAAAAGTGTCTCTTTTTCAGCTGGGAAAAAAATAGGGAAAGTGATTCTCAGATTTATTCTTCTAATTGTTTTCAAAGCAAAGCTCTAGGATAGGTCTGTGGAATGCTAAATTTTATAGTCATGCTTCCTTTCTCCTTTAATATTTTTCATTATTCTGTATCAACAGACGCCTTAAAATCAACCACAGGAAACAAGGCACCAGATAATTTTTTTTTCTCTTTTTACTCTGTTCTTAAGCATCCTACCCTTCAAAAGTGCAAGTATTCTTTTTGTTTACTTTAATTTTAGATGTGGAAAAATCATAGGTCTCTACTTGGTCTGTTACAGAATTGCAGCTTATTATTTCTTGACTTGTTTAGGTCTTGAAATTATGTTCCTCTTTAGCAAAAGAATAATCTAAGAGGGTTTTTTGCTTTTTTGTTTGGGTGGTGAGTTTTTGTTGTTGTTGTTTGTTTTGCTTTGTTTTAAATCTGCAGTTGTTTTTAATGCTGATAGGTCTAATATTAGCCAAGTCTGGAGTTAATCATTTTTTGTTTAGTGAGAATAGTAATGATATTTTGCGTAATACTTATTTCTTTTCTACCATAGGAGGTTTAATCCTATGGGCACTTGGGTTAATGGGTAAAACATAAAGAACATGTGAAATTTTAAGGAAGAAGTAAAACTTGTATCTGTTGTAAGTAGTTACAAGGTACTTCAGTGCCTTTGGAAGTAACAACTTTTTCCACTCTAAAGATTGTTTTATCTGCAATTTTTGATTATAATTTTTTAAATTCTTAAATTTTACACAGACTAGTTTGTGCATAGTTAGATATCTTATTTCAAAAAGTACTTAACTGCCTTGTCACAAGATAGAAAGTGTTAATTACTTATCACCACATCTTTCCTCTGACATAACTCTTTTAATTTACTTACTGTGAAGAGGCCAGTAAAAATTTTAATTCTGTTTTTTTAGCTTCCCAGTGTACTGATCAGCAAGATAACCTTTTGTATTAACATTAAGGTGCCAATAAGAAATAGGCACCTGAGAATTCTCTCAGTAATACCAAAAAGACAAATTCATGACGTCTGCCTATGTGTTGGTTTTGGGGTTTGGGCATTTTTCTTGTTTCTGTTTTTTGTGTCTGTTTTGCTTTGGTTTTTTAATTGGTGTTTTTGGTTTTGTTTGACTGTGGGTTTTTTTTTAATGTTTTGGAAGATGAAAAAACCAGAGTACTCATACCCAGAATATTTTTCAACTAGATGCTTTATATATTCTCTGTGTGAAGTTACCCAGTTGTTCTTTACTTGTATGGAGACTCTGCTGATTTGTTGATTTTGTTAAAGGTCATTTAGCTTCCTCTAAAATACTTTTGTGTTATATACCCTCATTTTAAGTGTCTGTTATATAATAGCAAAGAAGGTTGAAGTACTCTTGTATTCCTTGTTGGAGCAATTTACAAAAAAATAGCAAGCGTTATTCTTAAGGAAGTTCTGTCAAAATTATTTCAGTATGCGTGATTGAGATCTCATTGTTTTCCTGTTCCAGCAGTTATATTTCTAATTACCAAACAGTGCTTATGTGCCTTGGAACAATTTAATTTCTGCCCCTTCATTCTGGTATGTTTTCAGTTTTAGAACCAAATCTCTGATTTCTTCTGTATTTACTCTGAATTTTACATTTTAAATGGTTGTTGAATTGATTTGTCCTTAACTTACTTTCTTTTAACAGTAGTTGCTACTGCCCCTTCCCAGTCATCCTTTATAATCTAATTCACTTTAAATTCTTGATGCTTTCCGTAGCTAGCTTTTCATAAGTTTTTTAAAATAAAATTTCTTCTTGTTGTAGTGGTTTAGTCATCTATTCTGTACTTCCAGGGATTGAAAATACAGCATCTGTCTTTTAACCTGGTGTTTGGAATAACACAGGAAAGTGAAGAAGAGGAAGAAAGCTTTTTTTTTTTAGCATTAGCCATAGTTTGGTTGTCTGGGTAATTCTTCAATGTAGCACAGTGCTTAAGGGCTTTGAGGGATTAGTCTCTATGTGGTGATTCCACAGAGAAGAGAGCTGAGTTATCAATGGCTTTGTAAAATGTCTCTCTAGCATGCCTGTTTACAGAGAGCAAAAATTATCCAGATTCTATGTAATTTTTTAATTTTTCAGGGAGAAAATCCAGTAATACCTTGAACTTTTGTTGCTCTTTTGGCTTTTTGACCTTCTTCAAACTGTGATTTATCAGTAGCGTTCCACCAAAGTCAAAAAAGTGAATTACCTCTTTGTGAAGTTATTATCATCATTACTTTATCAGCTTTCAACATAAAATCTTGTCATTCCACAAATATGCAGAGAAATGGGCAGTAAGGGATAGAAAGGGAAAGATGATTGGCAGTATTTCAGCAGCAATTCAGTTTGTGAATTGCTTTATTGTGAAACAGGGAACAAATACACTTTGAACAAAGGAATAGTTTTGTTGGTGTCTGTCCAAGTCACCTTTTCTCTAGATGCTACTTGCTCTATAAAGTAGAACTTGCTTTACATTCATAAAAAACAAACAAACAAACAAAAAATAGGATGGAACCACTCTTCAGTAAAGTGATGTCTTTTCATGCACATTTTTTAAATATCATGCTTTCCCCCTAATGCTCTGAAATTGAAAATGTTCTGAGGAAGGGCTGAGAGAGTTGCAAATATTTATCCTAGAAAAGCAAAGGTTCTGGAGGAGTTATATTGATGTAAATAAATACCTGAAGGGTAAAGTGTCAAGATGACAGCCAGAGTTGTTGGTGCCCAGTGACAGGACTGGAGGCACTGGGCACAAAGTGAAACACCAGAGTTTCCATCTGAACATCAGTGAACACTTCTGTACTGTGGAGATGACTGAGCATTGTTAGGAGTTGCCCAGAGGGTGGCTGGTTGTTTTGTTTAAATTTTGTTGTTACTTGTTTTGGGGTTTTATTTGGTTTTGTCTGGTTTTTTATTTGTTTTTGTTTTTGTTTTAGTTTGTTTGTTTGTTTGTTTTCCCTAAGGAACATACTTCATAAGTTATTTGAATTTTTCACAGGGCAGCATGTCATTTGGGCTATACGGGGTACTAGAGCTGCATACTGTGGTATGTACCAAACTAGTATATGAGCAACCTGATCCTGGATTACCAGGTTCTTATGGCTTACTCTGTAACACTTTCTTTTTTAATAGTTAAAGAGATTCAGCTGGCAAAAATATTTTACGATAAAGTTGAGAGGGAACTGGTTATATAGCACTGTATGTAGAACATTCAACTTCACATACAGTGCTTGAGAGTAAAAGACCTCATTTTCGCATTTTCAAAGACACTGTGGACTCTAGTTTTAGAACGGAGAAAAAGGAGGAGAAATATCTTGTGTCTTCCTGTAGTGTCAAATCTTTACTTTTAGCAGAGAAATAGAATTTCTTCAAATGATCTAGATTAAATAAGGCTACCTGCTGATTTCAGCAAACACTGAAGAAGTGAAGACTTACTTATTTTTTAAAATAAACACAATGTTAACAATGTGTTGAGAAGTCAATATTCTTTTTAGCAAGGGAGAGGTATACAAAGTATATATGAGTTCCTGAATGGCTTTCAGTAGTTAACTCATAATTCTACACTGTAAATTGAACCAGGCTGCTGAATGCAGCATGACTCTTGCAGAAAGCTGAAATTAACAAAAAAACCCCTTGGGCTCCAGAAACTCAGAATGACCATCTAAATAGCAACTAGTTTAAAAGGCTGGCTTAGTTAAGATTAATTTTACCTAAAAATCAGAAATATTTGAAAGTGGCAGGCCAAATAAGTTGATATTAAACATCTTGATAATCTGCAGCTTTGAGATGTGTTCCTGGATTTAGAAAGAGTTTTGATTTGTGAAATAATAATTATGCATAGAGTTACTTTGAAGTATCTGCTTAAAACTCATAAACTTAGCACTCTGAAAGGTATGGCTGAATCCAATTCCCAGGAATCTAAAGGTTCTGAATATTGAAAAAAATTGTAGTAATTTAGAATTAAGAGTTTGATCTTAAAGAATTGAAATATATGTGCAGAGTTAATTTTAACTTTTTGTGCAGAATTTTAATATTTAACTAAAGGTTTCTTCCCATCTTTAATCAAGAACTTCTGTAATATTTTTGCTAGGTCACCCTGAATTGTTTTCCACTGAGAGTAAATGGAGCTTTTCTAGCTTTTGTGTATAACAAGTACTCTTGGAATCATCCTGGATGTCCTATATTATGCTCTCCTGAGACTAATATCCTTCCAGTATAAAGGTGACCTAAGCAAAATGTGCTTTGAGGTTTAGCTGGTGGTTTTGTTGTAGATTCTTTTCTCTAATTCATAATTCAATCTTTTGATATTCCTTATTATATAATTATTTACTTCCATGCTTTTAAAGAAAAAAAAAAAGTAAAATAAAATAATAGGGGAAAAGCCTATAGTTGTATAAGTCATCTTACCTAGGCTTATTTCTATAAAACTTAAATAGTTTAACTTGTGTTTAGGTAATGCAATACAGTAGGTATTATCTTTCAAGAAATAAGCTGTGCTCTTGTTTACAGTACTAGTCTTACTCTCTAATTCATATTGTTGATCTTATTGGCTTTATTTAAATCAGATGAACTTTATTTTTTAATGAATTTAAAAAAGTTTGTGACAAATTGTGAAAATTTTGAAAAGTATTAAATACAAAACAGGGTGAATTTCTTGTATTTTGAAATCAATTGTCAATTTTTGATTGTACTCAGTGGAAATTGGCAATCTTTGCTAAATGAACTGGACAAAATATATCCATGTAAACCATTATGCAGGTTATTTTCAATGTTGCATTTTACACAGTGTAAAAAAGTATTAATGTTAATACTTCCATAATGATCAGAAAATGACAGCTTCATGTAATAGGAAATCAACCAGAATTTTTTGAAACTGCTAATAGAAAAACTTATGGGCTAAAATTAAAAAAAAAAACAAAAAACAAACACTGTAGTTTTGATTCTCTGTTCATTTATCTACTCAGCCTTAAAAGGACATTTTTAGGTATAATGCTGCAAAATATAGGCATTTTACATAAAGATGAAAATCAGTGTCTCATTTCAAAAAGCAAATCTTCAGTCACAGCTAAATGACTTTGAGTCAATGGAGCATAATATTAAGTCAGTCATACTGTGCCAGCTTACATGGCTTCTCAATTATGTTCGGGCACTGGCTTTTTGTAAATAAATAAATAATCTGAGAAGGAAAAAATAACTATCCAAACAGATTTCTGTCTCTCTTAGTGGTTAGTAATATTTACATTAACTCACGCTCCTCTTTTCTTGCAGAGGAGAAATCAGAGAACATTTTGCTGTACTGATAGTCATTCTCAGTAGAAGAACTAGTTTATGAGTATATGGCTGCAGAATAATGTGTTGTTCCCTGGAATATTCAGACACTTAATCCTGGAGTTCTCCATGAGGCCTAGGGTTGTGAATCAAGAAATTACAGTTTGTAACTTTGACATGACCCATGGTTTCTATTCCTGTTTAAAGACAAGCTCAAAATAGGGACTAATAATTTTTGATAAAGCTGCTCATGCTGCTTGCCTTAATTTGAAGAGGAATAAATTTTGACAACAGTGAAATATGTTTAATTTTTTTTTCCCCTAGGTTTTAGAATAGCCTAGAAAATACTAGAGAGACGAGTGAAGATGTAGACAGATCAAAGAAATTGCCTTTCTTAGCACTTTCAAGTCCATGAGCTATTTGAAATCTTGTTTAGAAGACTTATGCAGGAAAGTAGCCTTCTGTCTTCTCCCTTTTTAGTGTGTAGGAAATATTCTATGACATTATCTAAATATATGCCATTATTGTGTGTTGAGTTTTACAAATGATAAAAATATTTTTATATTTTCAAGGATACTGATATGTTGGTAGTATAAATGACATTTTTATGCAGGCATCAAGTGACCAAGGGGCAGCCGAGGAATAAATGCCTGTAAGAACTCTTTGAATATTGAATCCATGATCTTTCTGCCACCAGTTTAATGGGGTCAGTAATTGCATATCTGTGAATGTTTTTCAGACACATTTTTAGAGAAGTTAACTGTTCTTACAGCATACTGCTGAAATCTGTTTATTAGTGCAATTAGTTTCTCTGTACTGTTACTCTTAGTGTAATTAAAGACTAAAATGGAGACTGTTAAAGTAAATTGGAATTTAAGCTACATGCTTTAGATAGATTTATGAGATACTTTACGTGCAGTATCAGTGCAACCTTGTTTTGTGGTTTGTTTTTTGTTTGGTTGGTTTTTTTTTACAATGAGTGTTGTCCTGAAATAATTATGTACCGAGCTAGCATTTCTTGGGGATTTGATGCACCTGAGTGAACAAAGCAGAATTTTCATCAAGGGTGGTTTTTTCAATCTGCCTTAGCTAGTGTTGGTAAAATACACATAAAGGAAACGTGGAAGTGAAGCCATCTCATTTTTTTAAGTTTGCAACATCATTTCAGAAATACTTAACAAAATCTGTAGTTAATTCATCTCCAGTAGCAAATGTAGTATCAAATAATGAATTAGAAACACCTTACTTTATTTCTTTCACTACAGAAACTGAAATTTGAGGTACTGGAGTGAATTTGAATTTTTTATCAGGAAAGGGGAATGGCTCGGTAATAACCAGTGCTTCAGCCTTAATAGTAGATTGAGTCCCTGGCTAATTTATACTTTTCCTGGTATAGTTAACTCATGTTACTGCTTTTGACCCAATCTTTCTCGAGCTGAGGTCTTAGACTTCCAGGTTCACATATTGAGCAGCATTCAGGACCCTTTTACATCAGAAAGACCTGAAACCTCTTCTGAAACCTGAAAGGTGCAAAGTGGTAGAGGTGGTGTGCTTCAAATGGAAGGAGTCTAGTTTGTACACTGAATCATTGACTAGTATCATTGGGACTTAGTTCTTTGCTTTTTCCCAATAGCCCCTGATGCCTTCAGTTAGCTGTGTCAGGTTATTCTAAAGGAAGGCAAACTAAATGAAAGGAAGTCTAAAGAAGAAATCTTGAAAATATCAGGGGCATCCACTGGACAGAGCAAGCAGCACTTAGGAAAATATGTGTGGTATTTTCTTTTTTGTTATTTCGCACCCCCTGCCCACAACAGTGTCTTTTTTGGGCCAAAAGAAATTTAGAAAATCTGGCCAAGAAAGATTAACACGTCACGTGAGGCAACGTGTGTATGCAAGGTGATTCGTGTTGTTTATGCCTTGTCCTGTAGGCAGTATGTCTTGGGAGAGTGAATAAATAAAGCTGTGTTTTCAGCAGCTAATCTGCTAGTCACAGAGTATGAAAGGGAAGGCTTGTAGATGTCAAGCTCTATTGGGTTAAGAAGCAGAGAGGAGATATGGGGGGATCACTGGAAAGCAGTCCCTAATAGGGAATTGCTTCAGGTGCAGATGCCAGAGGCTTGGCCTACCAGCATCTTTAGTTTCATGACTTATCACACTTTGCTTTTTGACAGGTAGCTTGGTTGTTTCGTCACATCACTGGAAATCAAGATCTATTATAGATGAAATTTACCTTTTTTCTTTTGCTTTCTTTGTGACTCAATGATAGGGACAACTGCAAATGGAAAAATATTTTACTTGCCTTAGGGATAAAAGAAGAATTTTTTAGAATTGTTTTCCCAAGCAGCTTTTATTTCAGTGGGGAGTGCTCATCTGTTTAACAGGATTGAGGAAAAGATGCCAGGGACTGTCGCTATTTTAGGCGCAAAGACAATTTTCATAGGTGATGGCTTTATGAAGTAATCCCATTTTCTAAAAAACGAACAGCTTTACTTGTGTAAGAAAATTCCTGGATTTTGGATTTTTTCAGGTTTTTAAGGGTTATTTAGTTTTGTGAAAATGTTGATGTGCCATATATTTTCACTTGTTACAAAGTAGTGTAGGAGCAGCAAGTAATGTTATAGTTCTGTTTGTTTACAGAAATTAGCATTCATTTTGTTTCCACACATAGATCATGCATGTTCTTATATTCTGCTTGGGGCATCAGCTAATGAAAATAAGTAAATGGTACATGGCTACTTCTTCATCCATTGATTTAATGTTCGCAGTGCTTTTACAGACTGTTATCTGTTGATCCTTTTGTAGCTATTTGCAACATCAAACACAGAGTTTTCTTTATACAGGGAGAATTGCCTTTCTCATACTTAGGGTCTTTACATAAGTAGGGTCTTTACTTAGACTGTGGAAAGAAGCAGAAAATTAGAAATCTGGAGTGAAAATGAGGTAGTGTCCCTTGTTTTCTAGATTTGAGTAACAGTTGTTGTGTCTCTATCATCACAAGATGTGTTTTGTTAGATTTAGCCATTCTCTCCTACTTCCAGATTTTCTCTGGCAGAAGACTTTTCCCAGGGGGTGGAAAGAGGCAAGTTAATAAAATTTGTGTAAGTGTCTAGAATCTTAATGAGATTTCACTTTGGTGACAGTTGTATGTATGGATTGTATCGTTGTACGTTAAAGGGGGAAAGAAAACATGTTCAGTTTCAGTATCTTTACAGCAAGAAAAATTTGGGATAGACCCTTGTCTTTTCTAACAGTGCTTTCTAGGATATTAGTAGATTATTTTTATTAGGGTAATATGAAAAATTTTGCCTTTTGGTCCTACATGTTTTTCTGACAGTTTTTCTTCACTTTCCAATGCTCTTCTTTCACACGAGAAAATTTTTGACTGAGGTAGTGCTCATGCTTTTATTCAACAGTCTGTTTTTTCTGTTTTCTGCACTTCTATCTCAAAAAAAAAATTTCTTATCAAAATATCCAAATTAGATTCTGAAATATGAAATCCTTAAGACTGGTCTGCTGGCTTCAGTATACTTAAAACACACTTTCCCCTGCCCCCTGCCTGTTAACACATTGACCGGTTTTCTGAGTGTAATCTGTTAGGTGGTTGCCTTTTTGATCCAAAGCTGAATTAGACAGTTGGAATTTTAAAATGTGCCCTATTTCCATAAGACTCAGCTTTAAAGTCAAATGCATGGCTAAAATGCAAAGTTTTATTTCTTAGATTTCATTATTAAATGAAATGAGGAAAAGGTTGCTAACTTAATCAGGAGCCTACATTGTGAAAATATTTTGTAAATGAGAAAACCAGTATCAGACTTTCATCTTTTTCTAAAGACTTAGAAAGACTGCACTGTGAATTCTAGAGGTGTCAGTCCCAAGGTCTCTTCTATCAACTACTCTGCAAAAGAAGCCTTCTGAAATAAAGCATTCAAAAAAATTGATAGGATATTGAAGTGCAGTCAGTTACCTAAGAGAAGTGTAGCCTATAGCAGAATGTTTTATGATGCAAGCCACTGTCTGCAGTCTATTTAATAACTTTCTATTTGAAAAGAATAGATTTCTTCAGAATGCAGTGAAGCAAGTATATACATTGTACCTAATGACTACACTCCTGAAATATTAGCTTGATTTTACCTAGTGTAGTACAGATAAAAAGTTAGTTCAGTTACTAGCTTTTTATTTCTGCATATAGGAAAAACCAAACAACAAAAAGTGATAAAAATGGTTGAGAACATTATAGTGAATACTGCACAAGAGCTGTGTAAAGGTAACGTTACACGCGGTTGAATCTAAAGGAACCAAGATTATTTTTATTGTCAACTAGCTTCCAAGTAAAACTAAAATTGGGACTTCTCGGAGTAAGATTCTTCCATATAACTGTATTTTATAGAAGCAAATTATGTAGCAGTAATAGAGCTGGATCTTTTCCCTCTCCTGTTTTCTTTTTCTTTCTCTCAAGATCATGCTTTTGCTTTCATACCCTTAATGCTATTTCATGGGTTTCTTTTCTTTGAATAAGGCCTAATCTGAAAAGTATTTGTTTTCCTGTACCAAGTAGGATATTATGCATCATTTCTGTGTTAATAGAAAAGTTATATCTTTTTATTAGTTCTCTTTGGTTTATATTTTTGCTTGAATAATTAAAGCTTTTGGTTCCCATCCTTTTTAGCTCCTTGTATTTTATTGTGCATTACTGGCTGAAGTGCCTGATGCAAAACGAGTAAATCTTTTGAAATGAACAAAGATTTAATCCTGGCACTGGTAATTGAAGGAAATCTTACAAATGTGTGAGCTTTATTTTTATGTAATTTGCTTTATGATTTTTTTTAAAGGGAAGAACCTACATAATACCTTCGTGAAGCAAAAACACCAGAAACATATGTCTTTTAGAAAAAGAAAAATTATAGTTTTAATTGAATCATTGATATTCTCATGATAAACAGAGTTGTAATCTCTCCTTCACATTCATGATTACAAATACCAGCTAAATTCTGAGAACAGGAACAAAAACCTTAAAGGAATTTTTTTACAGGTTCAAGTGAACGTAGGTATGTCAGACCTGTTCATGATCCATACTCATCAAAGTTTCTTTTGGACTCAAGCCACCCGATGATCTGTGCCTAAGGGGCACAGCCCCTAAGGGGCTCTGATAATTTTGAAGGTGGAAGTTCTGACAGACAAAATATAATTTGTCTTTATCCTTGCAATTCATCCCTTCCTTCCCCTCATATATCTATCTCTACTCTCCTTCATAGCATTACTGATTGGTCAAAATGTTACTAGATGACTTAATTTTTCTACTTCATTCAATATTTTAAAAAACTCTCAGAAAAGCCACCTTGTCTACTTGCTCAGTTGTTCGTGCACAGTGCTTGGCTTTTTATGTATTTTAGCAGAAGTCTCGCATCTTTAAGTTTTCTGAAGTTAATTTCCTCTTTGTTTGGTGTGCCTTCCTCACTTTCTGTTCCTTTCTGTCTGCCCCCTTCTCTGTCCTTCTCGCTTTGTCTCAACACTCAGCTTCTGAGTTGTAATATTCCAGTTTCCTTCATTCTTTTTTTAGTTTTTATTTGATATAGGCAGCTTCCACAGGGCCAGTGAGCAGGGAGCTGAAGACTTAAGCCAAGATAGATAGATGCATTAATCCTGATATGCTGTATGCATCAATCCACCTAGAGCATGGTCAGTACAACCTTGCTGAATCTAGGTAATTTAGGAAACCAAACACTTTCTTCTGAGCATGTGTGGAATCAGGCTTACTTGATTAAAACAAAACAAAACAAAAAAAAACCCAAAAAACCAACTAAATAGATTCTCATAGGAATAGTTTAAGAGGGCTGTCTTTTAGTATGTCTCACAGCTTGCTTTTAAATCATTCATGTGATGGAATGCTTTCAAGCAAAAGACAATACACAAGCAGATTTTTCTTGTACAATGGTAGTTCAATCAAAATATTTTCTGTTTCTCAGTCTTGAGATCAGCTTAAAAAGTTGATCTCATAATGGAGTGTACCTAGATGAGTTTATATGACAGTGCAGTCTTGTCTCTAGCAAAATATAAGACTTGCATGAATTTAAATTCAGTATGATACATTTGTAAGAAATTCTAAACATAGTAACTTTCTCTCTCTTTGTAGGTACGTTTTTCTTTCATCTTTATTCTCAAGTAACTGACAATATCCTGCTGTGATTTTTTACTAAATGGAATAAATACAACATAAGGCTGCATTTTCTAAAACTTCAGTATTTTAAATGGAATTTAAATGATTGCTGCACTGGTAACTTCTAGTTAGGTAGTGATCCTTACTCTACTCCTTTGCCTTTGGTAGAAACCTGTATGATTTTATTTTATGTATTCTTTCTGTTTAAGATCGCACTGAGTTATTCTTTTAAATACTTAAAGTCTCATTGACTACGTGAAAGACTGGATTATGCTATAAGCTAAACTACATACAGCTATATATAACTTGCATCTTGAGTCCAGAGGAGTTTGGAGGGTGCAAAAGCAGAATATAGGTAGAAAGCACGTAAATTTTAAGCTTAAACATTCCTCATGCTTGTCCTCAATTACAGAATCTTTTGGCTGAGAAAGTGGAGCAGCTGATGGAGTGGAGCTCAAGGCGTTCGGTCATCCGCATGAATGGAGATAAATTCCGAAGATTTGTGAAGGCTCCACCTCGTAACTACTCTGTGATAGTGATGTTCACTGCTCTCCAGCCGCAGCGGCAGTGCTCTGTTTGCAGGTAATTTATACCTCAGTGACCTTTCTCATCTTCCTTACCTCAGTTTTCAAGTGAATGTTGGAATCAATGTGTGATATGCCAAGTAGGGTTGTTCTTTGCATGGGATGGATGCTCACTAGTCAACAGGCTCGTGTGCTTGTGACACCATCTTTTCAACCGCATTTCATCTATACGTCACATTTTAGAATTCTGCCCCGTTTTGATTTTTGTTAAACTACAGTTGAATAAAATGTACACAACTGAGGAAGACCTCCTCTTTAGGAAATCAGCTTTATTTTATTATCACTTAAGCATGATCTTTCCAAAGACATTTTGTGACAAAGTGATTTATTACCATTTCATAATATGACACTTCACGTATTTCTTCAGTTAAGAGATGTCCAAGGTGCTCATGCAAATGTGACTTACCCTCTGATTTCACAGCTTTGGACAGTTCTTACATGCAAGTACATTTTTCCATGAGGTCGTAGGTATTGTGGAGTACTGTGTCACAGCAATTTGATGTGTTCTGATAGCTCCATTCTGAATATGTGTTAAAGTGCCTCTGGAAGTCTTCTAAGTTCAAGATCTTTCTCTGCAAGTTCCTAGTGCAATAAGTTAATCCAAAAATGACTAATGATAGGGAAATCAGGCCAAGGCACTGAAAGGTAGTCATGCACTTAATTACCTCACTAAATCAGAAACTGTGCTAATAAAACCTTCTTCAGCCAAAATATGCATTAGAAATTACTGTGTTTAGCAATAAATGGATTATTGAGCAGGAAGCTCTAAACACTATTTAAATAGGCAGCAAAATATTTTGTAGGACTGTGAAAAACATAGGTTGTATATGAGGTAATACTATTTCTTCTTTTTAAATAAATGTATTTAAACCATATGCAAAGTTGGTAAATGTAGGAGTGTGTTAGATTTCTGATGTGTTGGAATGTGACATGTACAACTGAAACTTTAACTTGGGTATCTGTAATTGTATATGGTTTTTATTAGGTTTTTTATTTTTATGTATTAATTTTCTGTCATTGAAGTCAGTTGGTCAGTTTTGAGGGAGAGTATATAAATTGTCTTTCCACTTCACACTCCGTATATGAACTGGGAAGATGAAGGATTAGGTACAGAAGTTGTCCAACATTCTTAAGTGAAGTGAATTTTTAGTTCAGCAGTTTCTTTGCTGTTGTTTCTTCTTTATGTTGCCACAGTTCAGCTTCAGGAGATGATATAGGAGTTGAAAGTTTACCATATTGTTTTGTATCATTCCTTATTTATCCAGTGGATAAAGCTACAGGAGATGCACCAAGTTCAGCTTTATAAAGGTCATTGTATTTGTCATTATAATGGCCATGGCAAATTCTTTCCCTGCTTTACGTATAGGTCTTTTGTAGGGCATGTTAAACAACCTAAATATTGCTGTTATTAAGGAAGTTAATTTTGCTTGCAACTGTATATTGTTTACTGTACTGCAAAAGAGCTTATAAGCTTCATCTGGGGAAACACCAGACTAGATATCTTGTACAGAAGCAGCTGAAAGTCTTTAGGCATAAAATGAAGGAAAAATCAGCATAGTACTTTCAGTTGGGTTTGTTTAAATAAATGTGAAGTTGCGATCCACTTGTTCATGTGAAATAAAAGGAATTTAATGAGGTTGATCATACTGCATATAAAACCATTATCAGGAAAATCGACATTTTCAAATCAGTGGGTAATTAATGGACAGGAGCACTGAAAGGATATATAGAACTGAAACGCACACATTACTTGATTGTTAGCAATTCACTAGCCACTTTGCCTAAAGGAAAAATAGATTTTTTAACTCAATCTGTAATGTTCTGCGAAGATGCTCTTGTCCAAGATTTAAGTTAACTGCTACTTGTCAAAATATTTTCAAAATAATTGCATAGAAAAAGAAAATCAGTGTCATATTTCAAATATGAAGAAGCACCTAGTCTGAAATCTTTGAGTAACTTTGTCACAAGAATGACAAAGAATGAGAACTTTTTTGCCCTCTAAAAATTGAGCATGGTTGGTTTATGCTCCACAAGACTATAAAAAAAGAAAGTTTTATTTTTTCCTTTTGGTGTCTAGATTTGACACTTCTGTATTTTATCTTCCCATGATATATGTGGAAAGCTGACCAAATTTGTCTCAGACAATCTGAGGATTTTCTTTGTGTGGCAAGGAGGATGTTACAACATCAGTCACAAATCACATGATTTGTGAAAATGTATGGAAATCATATCAACCTAGTGTTAAAATGCTGCATTCAAACAAATCTTTGGGACACGAGATATTTAGATAAAGCTTTTGTACGTAAAAAATATCCTTTCAGTCAATCTTGTCTGAATCAATCTAGTCCTAACACATGAGGGCTTCTGAAAACCAGCAGCTACGTATATGTATTAGTAGAGCCCCTAGTCATGCTTCTAGAGTTTTTTTCAAAGAAATTTTGCCTTTATTCTAGAGCAGAATTTGGAGTAAAACTCTTTCATCTCGCTTTGTGGACAAACAAGTTCCAATTTTCTGATCTAAAAGAGTATTGAAAGCCATCTGATGCCTTCACAACTGTGTTAGTGGTAGCATAAATGTCAGTTTTCCTGTTGTCCCAGTTAAGTTCAATATAGCATAGCTGGTGGTAGGAAATGAAGTAAGAGTAACTGATTAGATATTCAATGTTCTCTCAAATGGGGGTGGAATGTGTTTCTAATGGCTTAGGATGGGTTTTTTCCATGCATGTTTGGAAATGTGTTTGATTAAGCTGTTCTGGTTCCAGGAAATTAAACTTAGTTAGTTTTAACTGATTTACCTGTTACTGCTGTTCTTGGTGTATATATTCTTCAACAGTACATTGGAAGTAGATACTAAAAGGCCATTTGATGCACTGTGATGATGAATCAGTTTGGATGAACAGTCAGAAATAATCTCACTCTAAATAGTGACTCCTCAGGATGTAAGACTAGCTTCCTTGTTCCCTTTGTTCTTAGATCTTCACTCAGCTATATAGTTTATCTCTGTTATTCACATCAGTCACACTACTGAAAAAAATTACTTATGTATGTAAGAAGGAGAAAAAAACCATGTTCACTCTGGCAGGAATATCTTCACAGAGATGAAGGGACTGTTCCTCAGCCTGTACTTTGTATGGCATACAGGCAAATGTTAACTACTGGACTAACTTGAATGCATTTTTGGATGAAAATTTGCTGCCAGCTTCTGTGCCTTTCATCTTCTTGCATCTCACAATCTGCTCCCTCATTTTATTATCACTACATTTTTCTAAAGTGATCAGCACCTTTTTAGCAGCCAGAATTCAGTGAACCCCCTGCCTCACTTGATTATTATTGTTTTGATTTTCAGCTGCAAAAGGGCTTTAGCTCAAGCCTGCTGATGCTGACTGCTCCTCTGCATCTTCCATTGTTATAATTAACTCCTTTTTTGGTTGTTGCTGTACCATCTGACCACTCCATAAACACATTATATGAAGTCTTTTAGTTTGCTTTCTAAGCTCTGCTTCTCTTATCTGACTGGCAGAAGCAACCATCTCTGCTTTGAATACAGGTGTTTTGTTTGTTACCAAACAGTTCACATTTTTGTCTGTTTCATTTTTCAAATTCATTACTGGGGTATTTTCATTTAGAAGGGGATATGTGGGTCAGAGGAATGAGACTGGCCACTTGAGCTTTTCTTCAACAGCTGAAGCCCATTGACAAAAAGATGCATATTTTGTGTTGATTTTTTTCTTAGTGTTACTTGAAAAGATGAGAACACTGTCAGAGGCTAAAGATGCTGTGTTTCAGTGGATAGGCTCTATACTTTGACTTGTGCCACTGGTTTGTTATAAGATAATGGTTAAAATGTGTAAATTAGACATATACATCTCTCTGTGAATTTACAGCTACTTGAAACAAACAAGATTGTGTTTGCATACTTTCTACTACACTTGTTTATGCCTGTGAATTCCCAAATGTTTTTTTTTATGAGGTAACTGAGCCTGTTTGAATCATTGCAAATCAAGCTTGAAGCCTAAAATTACTATCAGAAATGATCAGGGGAAAAATGGGGAAATGCAACAGAGAAAGACTATAAAAATTGCAGATAACCACTTGTGAAGACAAACTTGTTGCAAGCTGAAGACTGTGTTGCTTATTAGGACTTTACCGTGGAAGTAACAAACCTGCTTACAGATTCTTGGAAAATACAGTTTTGCAAAGACTGTGCAAGGAGGATTTATGAAGAAAAAAGATAGAAGTGGCTGGTAATGCAGAGGAGTTTGGGTAACCAGTAATTTTCTTCAACCCTATGTTGACGAGACTATTGCATTTTTAAAAGTGTCAGAAGTTTTGTTATATTGAAACAAACACTGATTAGCTGAATTTGTGCATGTGTATAAATACATGTGTGTATATAAATGTATATGTAAGATACATAGAAAAATACATGTAAGACATCAGGGAGATGGCTCATTTTTTCAGGCATGGCACATGTTTTCTAAAGACTGCTTTGGTTTAATTTGAGTGAAAGACTGAACTCTGTTAGAAATTATTGATAGCATCTTCTGGAACAAGCTTGTGGCTACTTCAGAGAGCATGCTGCAGAATTAGCTCAAACTTAACTCTTTTTGAAGCTATTCCTTCTTGCAGGATTATCTATATGGTAATTTATAAATCAAGATACAGTTTGTGTATTTTTAAGTTTTGAGCTTAATGTTGTAGTATGTTGTTTTATAAAGGTCTGTGAATGTGACTTCTTCTGTTGACTCTGTGCATGGAAGGAAATGGCAAGATACATGAGAAGAGATTCCAAATACTGTTATTAACATCTACCATATCAATGAGACCTCCAAGAGGAGGTTTTTTAATTCTGAAAAAAGAGGAATTTTGTTGGTTACCCTGCTTAAAAAAAAACCTCAGAAGAGAGATGTTTTCAAGTAGCTGATGCAAGAGTAGGTCAACAGCAAAAAGAATTGTGGCAGTCAAGAAGCATCATCAGAAAGAAGAAACAGGATCCAATGTCTTTCAGTTTTTTACTAGTTGATAAAGAGCAGATAGTGAGAAAATCATTGACAGGTCTCTTAAATGTAGTGAGAGGGAATTACCATTTGAACTTTTGTTCAATGAAGGAATAGGAAATTTGGAATGAGCTATTGAAAGTTCTGCAATTGCTTTTCCTGTGCACTTCAGGACCTTTATAGAAGTATTGATGAGTCCTGCTTAACAAGGCAGTAATTTTATACTTGGATCATAAGGGACTCCTTATTCTTCTTGAAATCACCATTTTTTATTCTTTTACTTTGCAACTTCTACAAAAGAGGACTCATAGCTTCTTTTCATCTGCAGAATATTGTAAATTTCATGGGATGCTGTAAGTAGAATAGCATGGACTTTAGCTTGCTTTCTCCTTTTATAGATGCCTAGATTACAAAACCTGCTTGGTTTTCAATGAGTGTTTATACTCTCTGTTGCGTTTAGTGAATTTTCTGGACACATTTGTAGTTTTTCATCAAGACATTGTGTTTTTTATCAAGACATTATGAGTCATCCTAAACAAAATCAAATACTGAATTTATTGTCTTCTTGACA
The DNA here is from genome assembly GCA_013398275.1 of Promerops cafer. NCBI lineage: Eukaryota > Metazoa > Chordata > Aves > Passeriformes > Nectariniidae > Promerops > Promerops cafer. The sequence continues at coordinate 383,832 of VZSE01010647.1, read as the reverse complement.
CTGAGATGTCAAGATATGCATTTAGCCCCCTTGTTCCTTTAGTTTTGGGGAGCACCATTCCAAATGAAAGCCAAAAGTTGTATTGGAAGTAAATTGCAGCACTGATCACAGTTCACTTTAAACAGATGGGTAAGAATGTGTAAGTAAGCTGGTAGTACATTCTGTGACAACTGTACGTTTTTAAGTATTGTACATAGTGTCCCAGAAAATAATGCTTTATTGCTTTCTTTCTCAAATAATTCCACACTCTTTTATTCTTTTCCTAATATTCAGTTTGTGTTTTCCTTACTATAATGTCAGACCAATAGAATAAAATTAATCTCATTAAATATAGCTCAAGTTATACAAATCTGATTAACTACTATAGACACACACATAATTAATCTTTTTAAATAAAATTTTTAATATTTCATGAGCACCTCTTGCATAATGGAAGAATTTCTGTAGAGCATTTGCTTAGCAGCTTACTTTCCAGTATATTGAATTTTCTGAGTAAATCTAATAGTAGCATTCCCTTTTGATCTGGCCACTATTTTCTGGCAGCTGTTCAATATTACTGTTGTTGTTGCTAGCTCCTGTGTTGCTATTATGGTGAAATTCTAAAGAGGTGACTAGAGCAGAAATAATATTCAAATCTTCTCCATCTATCAAAAAATCCTGTCAAGCAAAAGAGCAGTGCTAACATTATATTCTGTTGAGTTCAGACTGAGTGTAGTTCTTTGCTTTTATGCCTTTATAGATTTTCACATAATTATTCTAGTAATTTTGTATAGTTAACATTACTTCCTAGAAACAAGCTGATAGAATGGGTAAGAAATAATTATAGAGATAGGCAGATTAAAAACTTGACGGTTGATATTGTCAAGTTAAATGATAATTGAAGACTGAATTTTTTCAGTCAAGTGCTTATGCTTTTTACTGGTACTGTGTCTGAAAAGGAATGAACCAGTGCTACAAAAAGTTACTAATGTTATTCTATCAGAAATTTATCAATTGGAAATGATATAGTGGTGTATAGGATGATCTTTGGTTGTGTGTGTGGTAATCCTTTAACTTTGTATTCCCTCTGCTCCTTGTTTCGCTCTTCTCCACACCGTTCAAGAGCTTCTATGAGGATGCATCATAGAATGGTTTGCTATTTTCAGTGTGCAGATGAAATTGTGCTTTGAGTCTGTTACAAAAAATGCAGCCTTTTGCAAAATAATACTTTAAATATTACCCATTAATTCAAAATAGTTTAAAGATGCAAAATACATGGAGATCAATGGGAACAAGAGTCCTCTCAAATAGTGGGGCCTTAATTGGAGTATCTGAATTTTGCAGAAATACCGTTTCATCACAAGTGAAAGGTAGTTAAAGAAGAATGGTGGCATCAAGATTAACTGATTTTCATCTTGTTCTTATAATAGAAATTGTTCATCTTAAATATAGCAGGTTTAACAGAAGAGTGCACTACAGATACTGCTTAAGATTTTACAGCATTCCTTTGATGTTGTCTGACTGCCCTCTTCAGGATGACAATATGTTAGTCTGCTTAGTGATAATATCTGTTTGATAGATAGTAGAAGTAACCAATCTAATGCCTAAATTGTTTCTTTTGTGTTTTTAATTGCAAACTGCCCATTGAGTAAGTGTTGAGTAAAAAGTTGAGGTTTTTTGTGCTTCATGTTATTTAATTCTTTGTGGGAGCAAGAGATCATCAATTTTCATTTTAACTCTTGGTGTTTTGTTTTTTTTTTTCCATGTACAGTAGATTTCTTAATACTACACAACTGTACTGGAGATTGTATGTAATATATTTAATGTCTAAAGTTGATCTCAATTGTGGTGAAATGGGGAAGGTCTTGCGATATCTGTGATCCTGTAATGCTCTTCCCCTTCTTTGCTCTCTCTTATATATGTTTAGTGCAGAGTTTCTCTTGCAGCAAACAGATTTTTGCATTTACAACTTTTAAATAGTGTTCTGCACCATGAAACACATAGAACTGTTTTTCTAGAAATGCTGTTTTGAGAAAAGCTGCAGAACACATTTATTTATACTACTTCAGTATCTTACCATATGCAAAGATGAGTTGTCAAGTGGTAAAACCCTGGTTTGGACTCTACAGTGGATGTGATTAAACAGTAATATGGAAATTAGCAAAGGAGTCTGTCTAAATCAGAAGCATTCCTTCATTTTGGTTTTTTTTTTCCCCTGAATTTGTTGGTATGGATTTGTCCTGTGGAATAACCTGTGGTTTTATGGCACTGTGTGTTTAGAGGATGTCACTGCTAGTCTTATTCTCCTGGAATTCCCTTTCTTTCCCTTCCTCTTAGTGAAGTCAGGGCAAAGTTGTTTTTTTTGGTTTGTGTTCTCTTTCGTTTTTTGGTGGGTTTTTTGGTTGGTTGGTTTTTGTTTGTTGTTTGGTTATTTTATTTAGGAGGATATTTAGCAAATCACCTTCTAGTGCTGATAGAAAAGATTGTATTTCATACAAAATTACCACATTTAAAACAACTTTTCTAAAATAATCTGGAGTTTATTATGCTGCTTACAAGCCTACTTTTTATTCAGTTAGGATCATTTCCCCAGTGCTTAGCAGTTTCTTTGGCTCTCCTTCTATGTCTCTGCTATTTTAAGAACATACTGCTTTCCCAGTTGTGTTATTTGTCCCCCAGTTTCAGAATTCCTTATGTTTAGCTGTTTCTAGCGAGTATATCCTGACAGCACACTCAAGGGCCACATAAGCATCCTTGCATGGATCTGTTAGCAGATCTGTTTGATACTTGCCACTCAGACCAGTCCTATTTACTGAGACTTTTAAATATGGAAAATGTTACTTTTTTTAATATCATCTTGGGATTTCTCTTGTATAGTCTAACTTAACACATTTCTAATTTTGGAGATGACAAGTTTGAAACAAAAAGTTGCATAACGAGCTGAAACTTTTTAGTTGATAGTATGGATGTTGAGAATGATACTGCAAATGTAATTTATCTAACCTTGCAGCTGATTATAGGATATTTTCTGCGAGTGAATGGCATATGGATATACATTTATTTCTTTTCCTTAACAGGCAAGCTAATGAGGAATATCAAGTGCTGGCTAATTCATGGCGCTATTCATCTGCTTTCTCAAACAAACTGTTTTTCACAATCGTGGATTATGACGAAGGGGCTGATGTTTTTCAGCAGGTAAATGTTGAATACTGTAAAGTATTGTTAATTTTTAGAACTACATGTCAATGTGTCAAATAATACAAGATAAAATATTTTCTGTATGTAGGTGTGTACCCCTGCTTTGTATGCAATTTCCTCCTGGTTAAAAACACAGCAGTTTCTGTGACATCAGTGAAGACAGATGCTATTAATAACCACTTCTAGTATTTTCCAAGTGTAGTTTATAATCTTTGCTTATAGATTGGACTATTAAATATCTATCTATCTATCTATCTATCTATCTATCTATGCAACTTTTTTCCTAAACAATTGTTTAGGCCATTTTTTAGAACTAAACACATTGTAAGTGACATTTTCATTTAAAAATTTCCTTTATTTTCTCTTTAGGGAAAAAAAAATCTCTTTAGTAAAAGAGCCTTTTAATTGCTTTTGTGTAATAAAATATTCTTCAGCTTCAGTAATATTTAGTCAGGAAGTTCTTCAGGGAAAAGAGAAGAGACTGTTTTACATTTTATTTGTTGGCTATGAAGAGGGAAAGTTGGAGAATAGTTTATGGTCTGCTCTGAAATTGAGAAGTCAAGAAAAAAGGCATCCCTTGAAAATGAATAAATACTGACATGCTTATCTTTGATATTTATCCATTGATTGAAGGTAAAAATGCAGATTAAGAGGAGTGAAAAACTTTGAAGTTATCTGTATATTTTAAATACCTTTTGGTGAAGTGTGTGACTTAAAATGTTCAGGGGAAAAGATTAATATATCTTTTTAACATACGTTCTTTAAAAAGTTTAAATAGTGTCTTTAATAAATATTTCTACTTCCAGTTGAAATATTAGACTGCATTGTGTAAAAAATGGTTTTTAGTGACTTAAGATTTTGCTTTAAAAATTAATGATATTTTTGCTATAAACATTAAAGGCTTTATAATCTATAGACTATATAGACTGTAGAACTTTATGTATGTTGTAACCTGCATGGTTATAATAATACAAAATATTTTGTTTGATCTTGCCTTAAGCCAGTCAACACATGTTAGAAGAGTCCAGTTCAACTTACTCCTTCTGTAACAGAGCACAAATTCAGTTTATTTCAAATGATACGCATTTAGTCATGTTTACATTTAGAAAAAATTAAGCATAAATACGTAAGGAGTTTTTTTAAGAGACAGAGTGTTAAGAATAAGTTATACTAATGACTATTTTAAGGTGGATTTGAGGGAAATGCAGTTCTGACTTTACATTTATGTCTGCAAAGTCATGTAATACTGATGCCAAAAAGTAATGTGATTTTGATTTTTGCAGTTTTTGCCGTGTTTATAGAGAAATGATAAAGCAGTTCCAGATCAGCTGCCTCCAAACTCTATACAATGTCCAAATGTTTCTATATCTTGTTTCTATATCTAAAAAATATTTTATTTAACTATTTCACAATATGTGTCTTAGCCTTTCTTGGAATATTTTTTATTTCCAAATCATTTCAGTAAAGAAGAGGGCTATTTTTTTTTTGCTTAGATGGAAAATACTTTAATAGTTGGTAATTTCTATTGATAAATTCAGTTCTGTACTTGGTTCAGTATAAAGTTTGGCTAATGTGATGTGAAAATAATTTTTCAGGAATTAAAGAAGCTTACTTCTTTATTTAAAGAGCTCCATTTGGCATCATCTTTAAGTATTACCCCTGATTTTATGTTAATTTTCTTTTTTTCAAGTGCATGATTTCTGAGATAGCCTGAATACAGAAGAATTTCATATAGTGAAATAACATTTTTCTATACCACCTTGCAAAGCGGAAGTCAAAATTTCAAGTAGCAAATGTATATGTAACTCTATTTGTTTATCACTTTTGATGGTTTTTTTTATATACTGTGAATAGTTCCAGTGGCATCAACACATGAATTTACAGTAATTTCCAGGACAAGTTACGTAGTTTAAGCTAGTTATACAGTCCTTATTGGATTCAAAACAAGCCTAGTCACTAGTGGTTAGTTTCTTGTAGCCAGTGTCAAGCTACTTTGCTCCCTTAGAATTATAACTTGATATACTTTTATAGATTGGTTGGGTGCAGGGTCTCTGTTTTACCAGTTACAGGAAAGGTCTTACAGTGTGTGAGAACTTTAAAGCATAAGGTACTCTTCTATAGAAAAGCTTATGGGTGGAACATTGTAAATAATTAAACATCCTGAAGAATCTACTGGAAGGAATATTCTGAGCACTCTTTTTGGGGGACTGTATATGAGGATGTTTCAAAAAATGTAACGTATGGAGGCAAGTGATATTTTTATGCTAATTAGAATTGTGTTATTGAGGATATTGTGGTATTATATTTAGAGGATACGGTTACTGATTTTTTTCCTGCTGTTTTTCCTGGTTTTGTAGCTGAATATGAACTCTGCTCCGACTTTCATGCATTTTCCTCCGAAGGGTAAACCCAAGAGAGCTGACACATTTGACCTGCAGAGAATCGGATTTGCAGCTGAACAGCTAGCTAAATGGATAGCTGACAGAACAGATGTTCATGTAAGTCTTTCAGCAATTTTAAAAGTTGAAGGCAAATGTATCTTTGTGGTTTGAGACAGGTTGATGATAAATTCCATCTTTCCTTAATAACTTTCTTTGTCAAGTGAGAGTTCTACAACACATTAAAAAATAACATTTTTGGTACTTGTGAGAACTTCTGCAGTCTGCAGATTATATTCCATTCTTGCTTTATTAAATTTTATGTAGTCTAGTTCTGGATAAAAACAAGCAGTAATAATTGATTGTTAGTAAATCAAATGTGCTTTACAAAACTATATATATAACACTTAGATTCGAAGGTAGCTGCTTTTAGTTCAGACATGACCTGCATATCTGTTGAAGAAATAATGTTTCAGAGTTGCACAGTTCAAAACTAAACGTGAACTTTTTTCATAGTATGTGCTTATTAAAGAAAGTACTATTTTTTCTTGCTAAAGTATATTTAGGGACTAGTCTTGCTGACTCTGAAACCAGATTTCAGGTGCTCCATTATGTTTACATGGAAGATGATCTGTATGTAAGCATTTATTAAAATCTGTATTTGCATTTTTCCTTACAGATTAGGGTGTTCAGGCCTCCTAACTATTCTGGTACAATTGCACTGGCTCTTCTGGTGTCTCTTGTCGGTGGCTTGTTATATCTGCGAAGAAATAATCTAGAATTCATCTATAACAAAACTGGCTGGGCCATGGCAGCTCTGGTATGCAGATTTTCCTTACTAATATGCTTTTTATTAATTTCTTACCTTAACATATATGTTTTCATTATTTACATGGTAAATTACAAACCACTGCATTAGTACATTGCTCAGAATTATAGTGTCAGAAAAAGATTCATAATCCAGATTTTGGGTCTAATTCTCCTAAGAAGTGAGTATCAGTTACTATGAGTTACTCACTGAAAATTAACAAATTCTCTGATAGCTGCAGTTTTTAATTTGAACTTTAATACAAAAATATTTCCAATAATTGTTACTGATGTTTACGGCTATAGTTAAGCTTGCCCTTTTTTGATAAAATCCTAAATGTTGATCAATTAATTTAGCATAGATATTGATGTCAGACTATATCACTTCAGAGTAAGGAAAGGTTGAGAAAAAAACAAAGGCTTATATGTTTGTAAGACAGTGATAAAAGATCTGAGAAACAAAGAAAAAGAGGGAATTGTTTCCAAAACTGGTTTCAGTAGTACTGACCTTAACATTCTACTGTTAACCTAAATGAGAATAGGATGATCTTAGTGTTAGCTCTGAGGAAAGACTAGGTCTAGCCACGTCTGTTTGAAATATTAGTCAACTAAATCCTCCAAACCATAAATAATGAATGAAGCTTGACTTTGCTTAGTAGTGTATTGCAGTGTGGTTTTTTACATGGTGGTTTTTAAATAACTGAGTAGACTGATGAAAAATATGGGATGTGCAACTTAGCTGCCTCAGCTTTAAACAGGAAATAGTATTCAGGGATAGTAGATGTTGTTATAGTGTATCAACAAACACTCATTTCTCTGACATCATTGTGACTAACAGAAGAGGAAAAATCTGAGGAGCAGCATCAAAGGCTTAATTTTCAGGGACATGGCATCAGAAGCATGGGTTTCAGCACTACAGTAGTGTCTGTAATTATTGAGTCCAATCCAATATTTTACTGAACTACTAGTTATATCAGTGGAGAACAGTACTTTTTTAGAAATTCATCCACGTGTTTTTTTACAATATAAACAAAGCTTTTATTCTTTTGCCATTTAAATGATTATTTATTTACTTGATCATTTTAAAGACTTCTCCTCAACTTGTATCAATATGAATTAACCTCTCTTGAAAGGACATGGCTAGGATTGTAGATGGAATATGAGTTTTGTTTGTACATCAGCATTTGTATTTTATTTCTCATCTAGGCTCCCTTTCTCAAGAAAGCTTGCACCAGGTGGTCTTAAGAGGTCTCTTTCAACCTGGGCTATTTTATAGTTCTGTGTGTTTTAGTTGTGCTAGACTTAGGTAATCCTAAAACTGTATTTTCCTTTTCAATATCATATTACTGGTGTGCTATTCTGCTCTGATTCAACAATGTGAGAAGATACCTTCTTTCTGTGGTACTGTCAGCTGATGGGCCTTTGGCAGCCTTTATCTCATAAAGGTCAAAGGTAAAATTACGTAGCATCTCATGAGTTCTAATTTTATATCTAGATTATTAATAAGATCTTAAGGAAAGCTCTTTGTTCAGAATTCTTTAATATTTGGCATTAATCTTGAATAATGACTACTCATAATGCTGTTTTCTCTCATGTGCTGTCATAGCTTTTCCTACTAGTGTAGGAAAACATCTTTATTTAGGCAGTTTGTTAATCTACACCATAAACTGTGGAAGGAATAGAGAACAAGTTTTCAAATAAACCACCAAGACTAGATTTCAAGCAGAATGAAGTTTCCTTTTGATCTAGAGAGCCAGGATCAGAATGTCTTCTCTGTCCCAGGATGTAATTTGGAGTATCCTAAGATCTAGCACGGAGTTTTGACATGTCTCTCCCAAAGTCTTTCATATTTAGTTCCATATATTTCTCTAGGTTACCATTATTTTTCAATGATAATGCTTTCTAAAGATGCTCTACCACCAGAAATCTCACATTTGATATGTATAAGTCTAACATTTTTTTTGATTTCTAATCTTTAGTAATAACCTGACTAAAACAATAATTATCACACCAAAATAGATACTTGTGTCAAAAATCAAGTAAAGTTATGTAGTCAGTGGTATTTCCTTTGTTTAACCATGCATTCTATCTCTGGAGACAGGAATTTCATCTCAATTTCATACCTCAAACTTTTCAGATGAAAAGTTTGTTTGAATGTTTTGTAGTCGTTGTTTTTGTCTTGCAGAGGTTATTCAAATAGTAGAATCATTCTACTACAAGCTGCAGTAAATAGTTGAAGATGTAATTAAATTCCTAATTAAATGGAGAAAATGAACACATAAATTTTTTCTTAGAATGTTTGCTGTTCTCTTTAGCAGAAGCTCAACAGTTTCCATCTGAACATGACTGTAAATTGCTGTGTAGAAAACCTATAATGACATTCAACTGAATTCCTGAGGAGAGGTTCAAATGTAATGAAATATTTTAAGAAATGTATTCATGTCATGCAGTAATTGTCATCCTGCCGATTGTATTGACAAGCAAGTAACTAAAATGGCATTAATTCCATATATTGTGGGTAATACTTTTTCCTGTAAAATTCTATTTACTTTAAAAATTAATAGCACTTAAAGGATGTTTTAGAAAATGGTCTTATATCTGAAAGTATATCGTAATTAATCATGGCATTGAGCCAATGCTTCACTCTTTTAATTGTTATTGTTCTGACTTCACAATGTAGTAAAAGCCCCATACCCTCTAAAATGATGGTTTAGCAAAGATCATACAGTTACCAGAAGTCCTTTTTGTATTATTCAGACCTGCATAGACATACAAGTTAATTTTACAACTTCTTTTTGGTGGAATCAGCAGGGACTCCAGATTGCAGGCTTTTGGACAGATGACCTCAGTCAATGACTAAAATTTGTTATGATTCATAGAAGAAAATGGGCAGTCACTAATATAATCATTCTATTCAGTATTGTATAGTTATGATTCTCTTACATAGTGCTTTTCCTACCAGTAAAACTTACAGCTTCTTTTTTGATAAAAGCTTATTAAAAGGAAAAATTGATTAGATGTTGTCTAGTTAAGGAGAGAAAGTAATGCCTAGGAAAATGCTGTTATGAAGGGTATAAATAAGTAATAAATGTTTAATTCTAAATAGTTATGTTCTTCATGAATATTTTTTCCTTTTTGAACTTTCAAAACCAAATTGAACAGAGAAATCCTGCACGATGTATAAAAGCTACAGAAAGCTCACGTTTTCAGCAGAAGTATTGACAATTATTTTGTTCTTTGTCAGTTGTTTTTTCAGATGGTAGAGTTGAGAAAGCACAAAAGCACTTTTCTAAAAGCTTTAGGTTTGGGGTTTAAATGTTTTTTGGGTGTACTGCTAGGTAGATAGTATTCATTAAACATGCTGAAAATAAAACTGTATCATTGCAAACAGAGGACTCTTGTTTTCTTTTTCTTGTTTTGTTAGAGCTTCTCAGTTTGCTTTGAACAATTTTTATGTTCCCTAATCTTAAAAAAAAAAAGAAAAAAGAAAAAACAAAGTTGGTTACTTTTTATTTAAGTGAAAAATGAATGGTGCCACACTGCCTGATTGAATGATCTGTTGCTAAAAATTAGAAGAAAATTCTCAGCATGAAGAGTCTGTGCTGTTTTGACAGAGGATCCCAGAAATGTTAATTTGATAATGCCATTGATATGAAATGTTGTGTCTCATAGACAATATTTCTAGTCGTGTTTTAGAAGAATATTTAGGAATGCAATTTTTAATGCTGCATCAAATAGTTTTGATAGACCTGCAGAAGCAAGACCACAGGTTTCATCTCACACGTTGATTCCAATACCAGCTCACACAAGATCATTGAATTGGTTTTGCCCTCAGCATTAGATTGCACCACAGCAATATTTGTGGTTCCATCTCCTCATTGAAGCACTGCAGGCTGTGGTAGTATCTTGTATACCTTAGGCATTTTCACTTGCAGCATTACCCAGAAGACTTTTAGGATGGCGAACCAGGATGGCTGAGTCCCAGTACATAATATCCCAAAAGATGTCTTTCAAAATGACACACAAAATTTATCCCCTAGATTATCTTGGGCTTTAATTCAAATTCTGCTGTTCATCTGTGGGTATTTTTCCCTCTTATATGCCAACACAAAGATGACGAAGAACTTGAGTCCTTAGACATTTGCAGACTCCTGTCCTTTTATGCTGATAACAAGAAGCAATTTAGGCTCTTCAGGACTCTTCATTTCTTAAACTGAGAGAAGAAAAGGTCAGATGGTATAAACTAGGCAAGGTTCTAACAGTTTAGGTTGCTTCATTTAAACACCAGTGTGCTGAGAGTTTGTTCTGTTGGCTAGACTGTCTTTTGACAGCATTTTCTTTTCCAGGCTGTTGTTTTCTGTTTTCTGCATGTAATTTTCAGTTTTACTTTATGCATATATTTCAGATTTGCCTATATACCTTTGGAATCAGGGAAGACAAAATCTGTGCTGAGGTTAGAAGGCAGCTGCCTAGGATTTAACTCTATTGGGCAGAATATGACAGATCACTTGAATGAGGAGACAAAGTGTGTATTTATTGTTCCCATAACAGTTAATGGGTATGAGAAATGTGTACTGTGTGGATACACTCCCCAGTACTTACACCACATAGTACATATATCAGCAGTTATTGGTCCAAAGGAGCTTGGAGGGTCTTATGGCTATTAGTGACTTTTTCACCCCTTTCTGGAAATGATGATAAAGAATTAATGTGCTTTATTCAAAGATAAACAGAAAAACTAAGGTTTCTCTGTGTGACTAGGTAAGCATCTCAAAAGAACATCAATAAATTCTTGATTGTTAATTTCCTTTTCTTCCTATAGTTAGAGGTTTTAGAGATGCACATTTAAAGATACAGAAATCCACTCTCTTTGCCTCTGTGTTGTATTCAGTCCTTTAATTTTATATCTCTAATTGTAGAGTCTGATAAGTGAGGGATTTAGAAATGGAATAGAGATCTCATAGCATGAGAGCCTTCATTGAGTGCAAAAGCAAGGCCAAACTGGATAAGAAAGGATTACATTTCTTTAAAACAGTAATTCTGAAATGGTTAGAATTTACATATACAGAACAATATAGAAATAAAGTGTAGAACTTGCTCTCATGGGTCCACTTTTTATTGCACCTATGCTTGAATTTAACTATATTCATAAATGAATCTAAAATTTCATTATTTTTCTTACATTACGGAGTTTTCCGTGTTCTTGGGTCTAAATTTGCAAAGAAATCTAATTATTGGTTTTGTACAGTATCTGCTAATAAGAAGCTTCTCTTCAAAATGCATACTAAATGACTTTTTAAGTCTCTAGCAGTTTCGTTTAATGAACTAGCAGTGTTAAGCAAAACTTAGGCCTTTGAGAAGGGGATGTATTAAACCCAAATAAATAGATAGAAAAATTTGCAAGACCAAGAACAGTTGAGAAATTCTGCTTATGTACCTGTGAAGTTGTGTCTTGCTCACAATTCAGTGTTCGGCTGGGACTCTTGGTGCTAATTTATCTTGTATCTGTTCTTAGAAACCTTGTGATTTTCACACAGATGCACCACAGGGGAGCTTAAAGCAGGCTCCCTCTTAGTAAAACTGAGGATGGAAACCATCAAGGAAGCATCACTTGTAATTTGTTAACAAGGTCCTGCAGCAGATCCATCAACACATGATGGATCTCACCTAGAGCTGGTGATAGGGGTGGACTGAATTACCACTGAAGAAATCCTGTGGGCATTTGGTCTTGGAACCATACTATGTTGTAGCAAATCATTGTTCTTTTCCTTTCTACTACAGCCAATACAGCAGTATTTGGCTACAGAGCCAAATACACTGCTTGCTTTCATCGTTTAGATGCAGAATAAGCTACCTAAATCTGGAAGCTCTTAAAATAGCTTAAACCCTGGAAAATCCCCTGAACTCCATTGATAAATGAGGTGGCATGCTGCAGTTAGTGCTGTTCTTGGAGTCTGACAAGGAGAAAGAAAGGAGCAGATGCATGAAAGGTGTGTCTGTAGTATTCCTCTCTGTAGAACTGCTGAAATACAGACTTTACTATGGAAAAGTGGCATTGTGATCAGAGATAAGTGCTCAGCTTGAATCTTCTCCTTTACTCCAGTTTTCATCTTTTGAACTTTGACAAGATCCAAGAAAACTGCAGAAAGGCGCCATTTCTCTGCATATGAGAGTAAATATGAACTCATTAACAAGTTGATCATTTCTAGGAATTAATTTGGCAAAGTTTCTAACTGGGAAAGAACAACTCACAGTAATGGCTAGTTTGGAAACTTTTGGATCCCAAAGTCTAGGATCCTATGGAAACTATGCCATTTGGAATGGAAAGCATTGTGTATCAGTGTGAATTATAGATGGTGATCTGTTCTACAAATAATGTTCTACAAATAATAAAGTGCATATTTTACAAACAGTACAAGTCTGTAGTTTCCAATGTTGTTTTTATACACAGATGATTGTAATTGGAGAATATAGAGCACAGCGAAATGAGGTTTAATGTCAAGCACTATATGTAGCATACTAAGTTCTTGCATAAGAAATACTGTGAAAATGCTCTGTTCTTAGGATACTTAAAATAGATGAAAATTGGAAAAGGACAAGGAAGAACCTGGAAAATGTATTTTGGCTGCTGAAAAAATAATTTTGAAAAACACCATAAAAAGAAACATGATGGAAGGAAATCATTGCACATCCAGTGTGTCATAGACCAAATTAGTTTTTTGGTCACTAACAGTCTGAACTGAAAGAATATGAAAGATGCCTTCAGGTTAAATAACCATATTGTTGAGTCCTTGCTTTTCAGTTATATTTATACTTGATATTTTCTTCTCCTCACTATTGTGTCTCATAGTTATTTTTTTGTTAGATATTATACTGTCTCATAGTGTCATATTTAAAGCATTGAATATCTTCAGTAATTTGGGAGATTTATCATTTATAAAATATATGACTATATGTAAATTGGGGTAGAGTCTTTTTGCTCTTTCCCTATGGAAGCAGATTTGGCCCTAGAGAATATAAATTACAAACGGTAATTTAAAAATGAGAAAAATTACTTCTCATGGAAAACACATTTTCAGAGAAGCATAGTTTGTGTACTCTATGCATCTGTTGTCATCCAATGTTGGACTTTTCAGCTACTATTTTGCCTTTCTGCATATTTTTCACCTCATTTTTGATACCCATATTTTCAATTTCTACACTTTTGTGCTTTCACACAAGCTATCTATTATGTGAGTCATCACCAAAATTGCAGTATAAATTTCTCTGCTAAAACAATCTGCGAGGTATAGAAATAACTGTGTTACTCTTCTCTCAGTAATGTCACTGTATACTCTTTTCATTTTGTTGCATATTATTAATTAAAACACAATCCATTTGCTTGCAATCACTACCAGTATGTCTTCATCTGCCATGTTAGTTATTATGCTGTTACATTCCAAATCCTGTTAAAAGCAAAATGAAACACATTCTATATTAAAAATAAGAACCTGTTCTTATTGTAATTAAAATCATAACGCTACAAGTTGTAATTAAACCGTATTTGAAAATGTATCTTTTCTTTCTATTTCAAGAGAAGTCTTAATAATAACCCCACAATTAAATCATTCTGCATGCACTTCTTGGTATCTTTGCCTTTCTCTTATGTCATGGTTACTCTTCCACTACTTCTCTCTGGATCTGCAGATCATTCTTTTGCTTTGGGGTGATGTGGTATTATGGTGAGTTGTCAGCATTCCATGGTCTTTGCTGGGAGGACTGTGGTGCTGCTTTCTTCCTCCTTGGTTTAGGGTCCACTTGGGGCTGTTCCATGCTTTGCGCTTCTTCGCCGATCTGCAACAAAATTTTGCATTAGAATTTATGGGTAAATCAAGATGGTCTTAAATATGTTGGATGCTTGTCCTTTAGTTTCTTTGTTAGCACTAAAACTGTTTTCTACAAGCTCCCATGTCTGTGTTTCTTTATTCACTATTGTAATATTTATAGGCTTGGGCTCTCCAGTGTAATCCTGTGCATCCTTTCTTGTCATTCCATACTGACATATTGTAGCCTATGTTTACACTTTGACTGTCTCTGCTGTCATCTCATCACTACTGTACTACATCAATATGTTGGTCCTGTCTATTTCATCGTAAACAGAATAGGGGGGAAAAAATAATATGCCAATGTAAAGTAAACTAGGTATGGTCACCTGGTCTTCGGGAAAATTTCTGTTTTGGCATAATATGTAAACCTCTGCCCCTCAACAACTAACAAACCACAACAGCAAAAAACCCCAACCAAACAAAAAAACCACCCAAACCCCAAATGAAAACAAAACCCAATGCCAGGAAAGCCAAGACAGATTTGAATAAAACTTGACCAGATTCAGTTGTAAGGCCTTGTTCATATTTCTGGAGGTAGCAATGCTGCATTTACAGGGATACAGAGCTACAGTACCTTATGTTTACTTCACAAACACGTTACTAAATGTTTTTTAAAGAAAACACTCTAAAGGGTTTTAGTAAACCCCATTTATTTAGTCACTATGGTATGAATTTTTACATTCATGATCCATCTGCCTATATCTCTATGACTTTACAATGCTATTGGGAATATTGATGTACAGTAAAAATGAGTATGTACGTAACTGTACTTAAAATGTAGCTTTTTTAAGGATTATCTGTACTGATAAAACAAAAGATATTTAGATGATACAAGCTTCCTATTTCTCTCACTTAGTAATCAAAAGTAATGTACATTCCTCTTTAAAATAGTCTTAATGACTCTTGGTATGACTGACATTTGTCATGTATATTCTGCAGTATGATCTTCTATAAGAATTAAGGTCTGTTTTTACAGTTGTCACGCATCCCTAACCTAACTTCACACTTTTTTCTGTAGGGAATTTTCAACCTTTCCAACAAATCAGCCACTGTTTTTTGTCATAGCTAAAATTAATCACGGTCATATAGGCCATACCATGAGAATTTCATAAAATAGGACAGATTTTTTTTTTTTTAATAATTGGATTTTTTCTATTAATTTATATATCATTTCAGGCATGTGAAAGCAAAAAAAGGAGGCTAAATATTTGTATAGGATTTAGAGGCAGAAATATTTTCATGGAAGGTTGTATAAATCTTGAGTACTAATTTCCAGAACATTTGCAATGAATGCCTTCTACTGCTGCAAGTACTTGTTGTCATGTAGATGTATAAATGTGGAGCATAAATTTAGGATTATTTCAAGTGAGATTTGGAAAATCTGGCTTGAGCTAACTAATTTTCAGAGTGGTAGAAGCCATTAAGGATTTTATGAAAGCAACACATCTGAAGATACTATCCAAAAATTCAAGTAGCGGTAGGTAATGTCTCTGGTTAGTGTAAAAAAATTACATATCTAAAGCAAGAATAACCAGCAGGATGGTTTTCTGTTCAGTCCCTCTCAGTAAATTAATGAATATATTGTTTTTCTGGTTTTTTTCTAGTGCGTTGTATTTGCCATGACATCTGGTCAGATGTGGAATCACATCCGTGGACCACCATATGCACATAAAAATCCTCAGAATGGACAAGTGGTGAGTTGGTTATTTTAATTTTACTTTGAGGGGAAACAATGTGCAGACAGTCACTTGCTACAGTGAACCTACAATTGCAAATAATTGCAGTTCCATAGGTCTGTATGAAAGTATGTCAGAATATTAAATCTAGTTGCCAGCAGAGTATTTTGGAATTTCACAACTTCATCCACCATTTCTGATTTGAGCAATGAAGTGGGTGGTTGTGTTGCTCAAACTTCTCTGTCTGCAGCTTCTAGCTGTAGTGGATGTGTTAGAAATTGTTCCATACCACACAATTCCTGCTGCCCAAAGATAAATGTAGATATTGTGTCTTTTTGTAGGGGTATGCTTCCTCACACAGTGGAAAAAAAATATTTTGTTTCTTCCTTTTAGGCTACAAAAACCATTTTTTACACAAACCTTTCAAGTTTGTAACCTCTTACCTTCCTCTCCCAATCATTTCAGTTAGAAAAGGAGATGCCAAGTATGTTCATGTGCTCTATACCATTTTCCATCATGTCTGTAACTCTTCCACTAAACTTTACAGAATGCTTTTTTCTGTATCTCTGTGCTCCTTCAATTTAAACTCCTTATCAGCTTTACTAAGTAGTTACCATTGACCCTTGCCAAAATTACTTTTATATCCTGCTACTGCTGCCTTAAAAGGATTACCTTACTTGCTTCTTCCTGCTCACAAGTTAGCAAATGTTAATCAGATCTCAGAAGAATAAACTCTCTTTGCTTATTAGGAAAGTAAAAATGACCTTGGCTAGTTCATAATCACTCCTCATTATTTACCACTTTTAAAGCAATTTCTTGAGATGGAATCTACAAAACTTGCAATGACCAGGAAGCTTTTTTTTTTATAACTCACAGCTCATTGAGCTATTTTCAGTTTTGTCCATCACTAGTTAAAGGAAACTGTATTACATCTTAAAGAAAAGACTTATTTTAAGATGTCTTTGTGTCATGTCTTAATTGGAGTAGCAGAAAATGATGGTTTGAAATTAATTACTGATCTGTGTTTTATCAGAAATGAAGCAGAATATTATTGTCATAATACGACAGGATTTCACCTGTGAACTTTGTTATTCAGATATAGATTTGATGATATATAAATAATCTCAGTAAAATGCTGTTTATGAAAATTTGCAATTTTTCATTACTACCTTGCAGTATTAAATTTTTGACACTTTTCTATGGAGTGACAGAAAGAAGGAATATTGTATACAAAAAGCACTGTTTGTGACAAATTAGTTTTTACCTTATTCAATTTTACGCACATTGCCTGTCTTAAACCCCTGTTTTGGAAGTATACCCTACGTTTCATAATTTTGAAATATTCCTGAATTTGTGCTGGTTTGTCTGCATTTTCAGAGTGTGAGCTCATATCCTGCATGTCTGAAGTGCTAAAGTGCTACACTTTGAGAATGTTAGTACACACAACTAAGTAATGGAAATAATGGTAAAGATGGTTTTAAATTCTAGATACTAATCTATTGTGCTGGTCAACATACATTCTTTTCTGGCTTTGATGCATTTTATGACTTCAGGTAAGTTGTGTCTCTGATTCGTCTGTCTCTCCTTGTTCATATGTGTAAGTACTGTGACCTCTTTGGAGCTTTGTATGTGACAGTAAGTAAAACCAGTTAGAGTCTAAGAATTAAAAGAAGAATAAATGCAGGATTACCAAGATGGTGCTTTAATTAAGCTATCGCTGTCCAGTATAGTTGTCATTTAAAGCTCTAACTTTAGAAGTGTTAGAAGCTTAATAAGTAGGCTATAAATCTTTACCTATTTTATACTGTGGTTTGGATTTTTTCCTTCAAATAACACTTGAACATTCTCCTGTTTCATTTTTCTAACACTTATCTGTGTTTCTGTGAATTTGAAGCAATAAATCTACTTATCTAACCTTCTGTAAGATTTATTCAACCATGATAATTCACTGTAACACTTTGTGAATTGTCAGCAGCTGCTGTCTTTACATCTGGATGAAATTTAACTCATCACTTTCTTTCTGATGTCTAGCGTTGAGTTACAATTCCAAATTTGCATGCCAATTTTTGCAAGGATTACTTATATGTAATACTCTGAAAGTTTGTTGACAGTTTTACCACGGAAATTTCTGGTTTTAAGAGGGCGCGTAGAACAGCTCACCAAGCTTAATAGTTTTATTATTTTATTAAAAATTATGGATTCTTAGTTTTTCTTATTTCACAGAAGTTAATGTTTCAGTTCTGTATGAGCCTGACATGCCAGCAGACTTTGAAAATGGTAATACTCTGTCTTCATAAGCTGTTCTTTGCCTCAAATATCTCCTGTTATATACTTTGTTCTTGCTGTAATTTTAGATGACACTTAATTTGTTCTTAAATTCCTGGGGGTTTTTCAAAAGATGAGAGGACATCTGTTTCCTTTGCTTAGGCAACAGTACTTACTCTTGCCAGTATCTTGTGGGCGCAACATCACCAGTTCTTAAAACTTGGTTTTTACATTGTGTTTATGGTTACCTAACCTACTTTAACTGCATGACTGTACTCCTTGAAGCTTTGAAACCATATTTTTATATTTCTGTGTGGTCTATTCTATAAAGCGGTTGTTGTAGGTGGTTTCTTTATTCCATACTGCTGTCAACTAATTTCAGGTTTTGGGTGCACACGGAAGAGCATCCATTTTTATGTAGAAAGCTGACACACAGTAACATTGTTTGCTAGTTCAGTTCTGGTTTCGGTTTATGAAACTGTGCTAGTCTTCTGTCTTGACATGTACCTTATTTCTGTTTTATTTCTAGAGTTCTCCATCTTTTGCCAAATAATTTTGTTAGGATTGGGCCCTTAATGACTGTGTTACACTAAAATCTGAACCTGTTTTACTGGGACTGAGTGACAGTTAAACATTCTGTTGGTGTCTGTGTAAAATCTTGTGAGACTTCTGATTCTTATTCAGAGCTTGATCTGTATAGAGCTGGTGGTGAGAGAAGTAGAAATGGACAAAGCAATTACATGAGTTGGAGCCTTCTGCAGAGGTAGTTCTGCTGCTATTTAATTGACCTAATAGCAAAGAATTCTCACCAGGTTTTCATCAGCTTTTAAACAATAGCAGCAATGGCTAAGAGAGCATTTATGTCTATCTGTCCATGAGTCAGCTGCCTTATTATTGTTAGTATTAGTATTATGCATACAAATGCTAAAATTTTTATTGTGCAGTATGCTCAAGATTGCATCTTTAAAATGGCTTCAAGGCTGCTCTAAATGAGAACAGGGATGAGGACAAGCTTGATCTAAAATGCTGAATTAATACGGTTTCCAAAGCTTATAATTTTCTTCTCTTAAAAGAAAGTATTAGAAGTTAGAAAAGTTTTTGTGTGACAAGGAAAATATGCTATTTTATTATCAGATATTAGGTGATTTTCCTGTGTAAATTGATGCTTTGTGAAATGGACAGTGGTATTTTTTGCACTATATTAATTGGACCTTTTTTTATTGTCTTATATTTAAAAGTTTTTTAGAATTCCTTAAGTATAACACAAGTTGTGTCCTTAGGAAACAGTTTGTATATTAAAAGATCTTTTAGATAGAACACCTTCTAATATTAAATTAAATATAAATATTTGTTTAACTGTAGAGCTTATTCATCCTGTTTTTTTCCCCTACTTACCTTTTGTAGTTTTATAACCACTGATCTTTACTCACTTTTCTTGCTGATACAGTTATGTAGTAATCTGTATGTTTCTGAAGTTAAATGAAAAATAAATTTGACTGCTGGTATAACTTTTTCATTTGTCAATACAAAACAAAGGTACTCTGAAAAATTTATGTTAAGAATATTGTGATTCTTAATTTGCACTAGTCCTCTACTGCTAAGCAGGATAAAATGTCACTTACCAATGTTAATTCTTCTGTGGTTTCTGATACGAATCTAATTAAAATATATGGAATTGTTTCTTGAAACATTTTTAAAGAACAACTCACCCTTTCAAGCTCAGTAAGTCACAGTAAATTCACTGTCCTTTGGCCTTCAGTGTATCTGGAAGCATGTTTGAAGTACAGTTTGCCAAGATTGTCTTTGTAATGCCTGACTTTTCTAAAAGTAGCCATATTGATGGTAGCAGTGCAATACAGACAAAAGTTACTTTACTCTGTGATATATTATTATGTTTGTCTTGATTTTGGATAAAAAAAGAGAGGTTATTATCAGTACCTAACATAAGGTATCCAGATTGGCCTGACTTTTACCACAGCAATATTTTTGTGCATCTGTTGCCAGTAATCACAGCCATAGTACTATTGAAAATACATCTTAATATTTTACTGGAATAGCCAATTATTTATAATGGCATGCTGGATTGAAATGAGTAGTGCATTACTTATCAGTGTTTTAAATGAAAGCGCTTTCCTGTTGTTATCAAAGCAGTGAGTCTATTCAGAAGCTACAAGAAGTAAAGGGTTTCTAAAGCTTTTACATTAAATTTCTGTTATGATTTAGTCAAAAAAGTTATCAGTTGGCAGCGTAAGGTTTTTGAGATTGCAAGGGTGATTGTATCTGGCATTCTGTGTAACCTGTGTTTCTATCTTGACATTAGAATAGGGAAACCTTACACAATATTTGGTGCACTTTTTTTGTTGAGGGAAGAAGAGGTGGGAAGATGGTCACGACAGAAGTGTTGCTGAGATGAGGAATTAGAACCTCTGTGTTCTTAAGTGGTCAATTCTGGGAACATACATGCTGTAGAAGCTCACATAGTACCATTCTGTTGCTGTTATTTTGTCAGTAAAGATGGAACATGTTCTCATCAAGTAAACCAAGATTTCAGACAAGTAATCATGCAGCAAGTAGTCTATCATAATAACATTCAATAAAATAAAATAACAGTTAAAAAAGCCTACCAGATTTTAGTTGCATCTTGTAACAACAGAAATTTTAATTGGCTGATACCGCTTTCAATTACCACAATAAACACCCCTTGCTCCCACTCTTTGCTTTCCTTTTGCTAAGTGTAAATGGGCTCCTAGAAGCCATTTACTTCCATTTGGAAGAACTATTTTCTGCAGAACAGCTCTTGTGTCAGAAATCAGGGAGGCCTCAAATACATGATTTTTTGAGGTATCTGACGATACAACGATAATGCAATACAATAAAATACACTTTAAGGCAGAAAACCAGAATGGCACATGGGAATAACTGGTTCATGTTCTTCTGTTACTAATAGAACAAGAGCCATTTTTGTAAAGCAAGCTTAAATGCCAGGCAGGAATCTAGTTTTTTCTGTCTTGCTGGACTTTGCTGGTTGTGGAGATGTATATGGCAAGAGACTTTTCTATTAAAATAATTTTAACTGGAAGGTAACTTAGAAGATTGTGTAGTCCAGCTGCTTGCTCAAAGGTTGCTCAGGGCTTTGTCTAAGAGAATTTTGAATGTCTCCATGGTTAGACATTTCCCAACCTATTCCAGTGTTTAACCATCCACAGAATCCTTTTAATTTTACCTTTTAATTTATTTTATCTTTTGTTTTTAATTTCCCTCAGAAACAGTCAAGGTAAATTTTATCCTCTTCTTCAGTAAAGCTGATTTAGCTGAATTCTTAATTAGAATTTAACATTGACTTCAATAAAATCTGGGCTTAGATCAGTGGTACAGCTTTTCAGAGCTTTGGACAGCATACTTTTGCTTAAGTGGTACTATGATATCACTACAAAATCCACACTGAAAACAAGAAAATATGCCTGGAGTAGTCAGAGATGTTTCTCTGTATAGATTCTGCTCTCTCAATAGAGCCATGCAGATGTTCTTCTTGTACCTATTAAACAGTTGTTTTCTTCTAAAATCCTACAACTTGGAGGCTGGGGAAAGCAGAGGAGATATTTTTCCGTATTGTGCAACACCATCTTTCACTCTTTTTGATGGATTATTTTGTGAATCTTATCTATTCCCTGTAGAAACATAGTCTACAGTACAAGGGTGCAGATGTTCTTTTTCCTGAAGTAAAATTTCAACAGTTGGGAATTGTCTTGTGAACTACTAGGAAAGTCTCAAAATATTTTCTATCCCTTCTAGAGCTGGTGTTTTTGTGGTGGTGAGCTCTTGCTTTTCCATATAGTTTTGCTAGTTAGCTCTAATGCTGTCATTTCAATGTAACAGATTCATTTCTCTTATGCCTGTGGACTATGTCAAGAGAAGGAACATGCATTTGAGTGTGTTAACGTAAATGAAGCAGCATACTTCAGATAGTCCTTCATGGACTAATTCATCCATATTTTCTGGTTCAGAAAGATACCTTTTTATTGTTGTTACTCATTTTTTTATGGTGGTTTTTTCATTGAACATAAGGAACTTTTGGTTGGGTTTATGTTTTTGGTTTTTTCTGCAAGGCAATAATTATTTGCTACCTGATATTTTATTAAGTATAAAATGCTTTTTGTATGTTTTCATGGAAACAAAAATTATTCTGACATTTTTTTGTCTAGCTCTGGTGCCAGCATTAATTCCTTTCTTTGGCTAACATTTCATGTTAACTGACTTACTGAAGGAAGATACAGTAGAAGAAGACATAAGGACTAAATTAAAAGGTAAACAAAAAGGTTTTATTGTACATGCAGTCCGTTCTTCTGAAACTTCAAAGGCAAGTAGGGTGATACTATATAACTCACTTATTAGATAGCAAATATTTCTGAGTTCCTGGATATTAAGTGGCAGTTTGTATGGTTTTTTCATTTTTCTTTTCTTTGAATCATTTGTGAGACTTTTAAATTTTTTTTTAATTTATGTATGTTGCCACACAAATCTTGTAGATATATATTATAGTCAGGGATAGACACACATACCTGATTTCCTTATTTTCCTTTCAAATTCTTTTGAAGCATTATAAATACTCTCAAGGTTAATGGTGCTGCAACCACTGTTATTTGTTCTGTTGGGTTTGAGACTTAAAAAGAGTCCTTTTTTTACCCCCCACTTCCTAGCAGCAAAACTGCATTAAGATTAAACAGAGTCTGAGCCATGGCAGCTGAGGAATCCGTTTTGACTTCATCTGGTGTGCTCAGATAGGCACAACCTATTCCGATACTAAAATTAAAACAGAATAAGCTGGTACTTGGCAGGGTTTTGCATATGAACAGAATGTGAAAGTAGGTGCTCTGGTAAAGGCAGGAGTTGACTGTTGGTTTCAGCTGTTGGGTAGTTGGTTGGAGCAGAGGAGGAGTTGGTGGTGTTTGTGACTTTTATAACAGTCAACCTATTCAAAGCAACCATGAAAATCAGCTTGAAGGAGGAACATGTGTGTATTCATTTTTCTTTTGGCACCATAATGCTTCAATAGCAGAAAGAAATTTTTTTCTAGCTTTAGAACAAACAATAAGAATCTTTAAATAGATTAAGAACCTCGTTTCCTGACTTTTTTGTATCTCAGGTTAATAATTTCTTTAATGTTCATTGGTTGGTGTTGTGCTTCTGTTTATTGTAATTATAAAAGAATTTGAATGTATACATATGTGTGTACATATGTGTACCTGTGTTCTGTCTTCTCAGTAGTCACTGCAAAATATCCTAAAAATCTGAAAACTATTTTTCAGATTCTATAAAATCTGATTTTATGTTATCAGAAACACCATACAACAAGTGTTAGTAATATTAAAGCTTTCTGCTCTTCTGTTATGTCCAAAGGACACATTCAAGCTAAACTCTTGGGATTCTATTCGAAACTATTGGGTGAAAAGTTTGATTTATATTAGTTCCAATTAGATCTTGCTCACGAATAGCTGTTACATTATAAATGCTTATATTTAGAAGCAGACATTGCTAAGTCAATTGTCTTGCTACACAAGTGGCAAGCAGTGTTTCTGAAAAAAGTCACCAAACTGTTTGTAAGGGAATTACTGTTTTCAAACCGCTTTGTCCTTATTCTTGGAGTATGAGGAGGACATAATTTAACTTCTACCCTGATTTCTGGTCAGCATTCAAACTTCTTTTATGTCCACATTGTTGAGAAGCAAGTTCACAAAAGGAGTAGGCTTTACACAAGCTTTACAACAAGGAATTATTTTTGTTTCGCACTAGCCTTTAGACACACACACTTCTCTCTGTCACTTAAAAAGACATTGCAGAATTATAGCCCATCTTAGGTGAGTTTGCTTGTGCATACAGTTGTAATTGATCTGCTCTTTAAAGATTTTAAAGGCATCTTGTGTCAGCCTAATATGTACAGAAGTGGGTTGAGGAGCAGATTTTATGTGCATCACCTACTCTTAGTATTCAGTACTCACAGAATCAAACTTTCATATTTATTTGAAATAGACTGTAGTTTTTCTGTATATGTTTGTACTGCAAAAAAGAGGCATTTTTCACTGTTCCCCATAGAAGTCTATCATTAATATTTAAACCAAAGCTGTTAAAGGCTGTGGCACTTTAACTTCAGGTACAGTGCAAATTAAAAAGAGTTCTTTACTGACAGTTTTGCAAGTCTAGCTTTTGAGCAGTAAACAAAAGCATGAAATAATCTCCTTTGTGTTTACAGATCCTGGGGTCACTTAGAATAACAAAATGCCCTACATGAAATAAAAATAGCACTACCATTTAAAAGAATGAAGTTTTCTGCATTTACCAGTCTCTCACGCTTCTAGTATTGGTCAATGGAATGAAAGAAGAATTTGGTTTATGGTTTTTTTAATAGTCGGTGTTTTAAAACATATTTCAAAGAAAAAAATAATCATTCCTAGTTCATATTAACTAGAGTAATCCCTGTTAGATATATAAAAGTAGGAATTTTTCCATAGTTTTCTGTGTGGCTAAATACCAGAGAAATTGAAAAAAAATATTTTCAGAGTAGGTCTATTATTGGTGTTTTATTTGTTTATAGACAGAGAACACTTCAATCAGTGTTATAATGACTTAATAAATACTATCTGGTCATGTAGAGTACTGTCATTTAAGATGTTCTTAATGCTAGAAATGAGGAAATTACCAAAAGGAGGGCAGGGAGGGAAGTGGCTTATTTGGAGTGTAATTTGCCTGCTGGTGTTTAAACCAGTACAACATGATAGTACCCATAGCCCTTCTGTATGGCCCTGTAAGGAACTGGATGAGCATTTGGTTAGAAGTGTGCTACAGTAAATGGAGATAATGAAAGCATTGGATCAGCTGCACAGTTTAATAATAGATTTTAAGAATAGATTTAAGATCAAAATTGAATTAAAATTATGCTATTAGACATTAAAAATCCCAGTAATTATTCACTTACATTATTATTAATTAGCTCTGGAAAACACAGAACCACAAGGCTGTGATGTGAATGTATATGCCACTTCAGGTATTGCTCATGCAGACCTGTGGTCTACTGTATTGCTCTTACCTTTAAAACCCACTGGATCAAATTCAGGTCTACAAATACTTTGAAAAACATGAGTAACTGCAAAAAAAAAAAAAAAAAAAAAAAAAAAAAAACAGTAAAAAGACTTTAATTTGTATTTCTTCTGGCTTCTTCTCCTGTTTGTTTAATTTGCAAATTTCCTTACTCTGCTAAAATATTGGAAAGCTTCATTTAGTGAAGAACAAACAATTGAAATTCCTCCACACAAGCTTCTTTGAAGCTGAGGAAAAAAATTTTGAAGGAGCTGTTTAAAGACAAATTCAAACCAGTCTTACTCAGAGGATTATTTTCTGTATAAATTGAAGAACATCTGTGTTCTGAACATTCTATCTTCCAAAAAAGGCAGTGTGTATAGCACAGGGCAAAATGTATCCTGAAAATAGTCAGAACAGCTGGAAAAGTAAACACAGAACAACAATTTGAAAAAGAAGAGGATAGCTGGGGGAAAAACCCAACAAAACAAACAAAAAGCAGAAATAACTTCCAGCAGAATCCTGGATTTTATTGCTATAGGTGACAAGTACACGTCTGCTGATTTATTTAATGAGCCTCTGTTCAGTTGGGTTATTAACATAAATACCAAGCTAACAAGTTCAGTCCTTACGCATATTTGTTTGAATTGTTCTCTTTCTCTTTTGCCTTTTTTTTTCACTCAGTCATCTACACCACATTATATAGCTGTGATCTCAAAAATACCTTTAAAGGCTAATTCGTAGTACATGAGTATGCAGTAGGCAGCAGGGCCCTTATGCATTGTCCAGTCCTAGGCAAACATATCTTATCAAAGTCTCTCACTTAAGATTTTGCTCCCAGACACATTTTTCAGTACTATTGTACCACCTTTTGTATTCAAATTAAGTTTTTAATTATTTAATTATAACACTTTGTACCTTGATTTTTACTTACTTGATCACAGTAATGAATCACATTCTGCCCATACTTAAATAATTGATACTGTTTTTCCTGTCTGAGTTCTTTTCTTACACTGAGAACAGATTTTGTGGAAATCCTTCTGACCTTTGACGCATATGACTTTCAGTTCTTCCTGTGTAAAATAGTGGTGGTTTTTATCTCAGTTCCTTTCTGGCCTCAGCTGAATTCATTAGTGCCAATTTTTGCACCCAAGTCATCAACTTCAAATTTCATAAATTAGTCCCAAGATATAGACTTCCTATATGCATTTTTAAACAGCCTGTTCTGTCTCCTGTTGAGCCAGTTATTTCAGACTGCTTACAGACTTTGTTCTAATCCCGGTTTTTAACACCTTTAAATATAACTGAATGAACTGCCAAAGTCCAGATAAATAATAGTTTGTTTTTTGTTTTTTGGTTTTTTTTTTTTTTTTTTTTTTTGTCAGGAGCATTAATTACTTTAAAAAAAAGATTATATCTAATGGATCTGGAACCTTTCTCTTAAGATCGAGTGTACTGTATTTCATCTCATTTTTCATGTTCCTTCACACATTTGATTGGTCTTTATTTCAAAATTTATTCAGAAACATTTCATGTTACAGAAATTCTACTTCATTCTATTCAGGATGTGTTTGGTTTCTGTGTGTTCACTTCTGTAGATTTACACTAACATGGGCAGATAGATTTGTCTTGAATCGATACATAAAATTGTTACTGGGCTTTCAGACTCATGTACTAGTTTTGGAATTCTGCTTTTTGACTGGTATAGATGCATTTTATCAGCTATAGACACTTGTATTCCTTTTATTCATCATAAACATTTACAGAATTAGGAAACTGGATTATTACCACTATTTACTGCATATTAACTTTTTTGCTTTTTCTCTGCTTTAATGACTGAAATGTGAGCTACCTGTTTGCATTTCATTTATGGGGCCACCTCGGTTTGCCTCCTGGCAACTTTTATTTTGTCCCTAAGTTTCTTGACCTTTTAAGAGGTATTTGCTAGTTATTTTCTTTCCATTCTTTGTGAGCTCTGGTTGTTCATTGTATTCCATATGGGATTGTTCATCAGTTAGTTCTGGAATTGTCTCCGAAAGGTCAATAATTTATTTTTTTGCTTATTTATTTTTAAGATGTGTGGGATATAAATTCAAGATAACTTAAGGAACTTTAATGGCTAGCGTCTGACTCACTCAATTGTCCAAATTTTTCTGGTGTGGGTGATTTCCCTTGTTAATTTTTCATTTCATTTGAGCTCTTCTGAAATGTAAAAATATTAAATTGAAAGTTTAAAATGTGTTACTATTATTATTTCAGTTTATTTTACTGAATTAGCTTAAGTCATTTTACCTGAAATTATTTTATGCTTCCTGTGTCTTTACAGTGCCCCTTTTTATATCAAAAGCACACTTAAAATACTATTGATTCTTGTGGAATCAGTAGGTAATTGAGCATGGAATCTGCCAAGTGTCACATACTGATCATTGAGGTCTGCTCTTAGTAGTATCTGTTTCCACTCTACCTAGAAAATCAGTCTTTTGTCTACCACAAGCAGTTCTCTTTCTGAATGTTTTTCAGTTCTTCTACTCTGTAATGTCCTTCTCCATGAGTGGGGTCTCAGTTATCTCTTGACTTCATTGTACTCCTCCAAAGTGTGAAATGTTCACTCCCATCAGTGCCTAGTTAAGATAAGGGTTGCTCTTTTGATGCCCATGCCACCTTTATTCCCACTATCTGTACTTTGGTTTACAGTAAACAGGGCACATGGCCTATGATCCTTTTGCATGAAATAATGCTAGGAGGTGAACTTCAGGAATATGCCTGTACATCCCCAGATGGTACTGGTTTGTTCAGTCTGTTGGACCAAAGAGGAACTAGTGTGAAATAGAACTATTTGAGATGTGTGTAGTGTGTATATTGGGTTTGAAGAATTCATATGCACTACTTGCTAATATAAACATAGTCTTTGGGTCCACAGCAGCTCAACATAAGCATCTTTTTATCAGTAATTGTGGTGTTCTTCCAGTCAAATTTTGAAATTCGTTCTGATACGCAGAGTGATTTTGTGCAAGAGGCTCTAGTTCCATGAAGATCATTTCAATCACAGATTTGTATCTGATGTGTCTGTTCCTAACAGAAGGTGTGGCTTATATTTTACCAGGCATATTCTGATAAAAGATCATTAAATAAATATGACATTGTATATGATAAATGTATGTCCATTTCTTGCTGATATATGTATATATGAACAAAAGATAAGATACAGCTTTGAGTCCTGTCTGTTTTTATCTTAGTTGCAATGTACTGCTCTTTTCTCTTATTTTTTGAAAAGACCAAATGTCTGTAGGCTCCTCAGAATCTTGACTTAAATGCTTTGCTTTCTTAACTTAAGGGCTTTTTTACACTGTACATTGGATATGAAAATAAATTGTCTACTTAGGTTGAAGATCCTCTCTCTTCAATCTTGTAATTTTTATTGACAGTAAAAATGCCTCTTTAAATGAATGTTTAGAAAATGAGTATACCGAAGGGTAAAAACTTCCTTGTTCCAAATTTTTAAAGTAATTTTGATGTTGAGAAGAGAGTCTAAATGATATGGTGGGGAATTGGGAGGGTGTCTGTTTTCCTAATCGCAGTGCTGCTTCTTTTGATTCTAAAGGTCAGTTCTATTACTCCTGAAGTTTTTATTTTAATATTGCAAGTTAAAAAAAAAAAAAAGTGAGTAGAATACTTTGTCATGCAGTAGTTGCATTTTAATATCTACCCAAATAGAGTGCATTTCCAAAGAAAGAGTTTCCCAGAAAAGGCTTGCTAGACAGTATTAAAAATACCAGTTTCAAGGCAGACAAAAGAATGACCTTCAAACTTTTTCTGACTTTGTCTCTTATCAGTCATGCAAGTGTCAGAGTCATAATGTGAATACTCAAGAAGGCTTTGAATTGTCAATAGAGGGAAGCTTCCTCTTTGAGGTTATATTTGCTGGAACAGAAGAGATAACACTATTATCAGTGCTTTTGTAGTGTAGCCAATTTCTCATTGCATGTACTGAAATTCACTTTTTAATACAGTTTTGATATTAATGTAATGATAAATATGTCAGATTGTTAAAATACATTCTGAATGTTCCTGTCAGTCCTGATACAATATGAAATAACACTGGTGTCTTTCAGAGATTTTTATGAACATTTCTGGGAAAAAAAAAGTAATTTTCAAACACATTTCTAACCTTCTCTTTAGTAAATTGACATTAAATATGTGTTTCTTTCTGGGGTGTGTTGAATTATCAAACAGTTGGAACTTCAAAGTTTAGCTCTGGAATGTGAAGTACAGATTAAAAACCTAGCACACTGTGTAATATACAAATACCATTACATGCTATTTGTGATCACCATCATAAGAATTTCAGTGTTTTGGTTTTTTTTTAATTAGACGTTCAAGCCCAGTCTTTGAGAATTGGTTTGAGCAGCTCTTCATGGGCTTGTTACTTCTATTTCTTAAATATTGTAATTTTTTTCTAAGGGCTAGCTAATGCACAAAATACCAGCACATTCAAAAGTATTGTGCAAATTTTGCATGGTGATAAAATTGTGCTAAATGTTCACGTGGCCCACTTCAATATTGTTAGTATTTACACTGAAATTAATCAAGGGCTTAGCCATTACTGATGGATTGTAGAGAGCTTTGAAGACTATCTTTTCCATTTACTTATTGGTCTTTGTTAGCAATATTTCACTTATTATTTGAGATGATTTCTACAAGAATGATGTGTTATCTCAACTAAAAGATATAGATAGTCTGATGAATAATTACTGCATTTAGATATTCTGAAGTAATATTTGTATTTTACTTAAAGGAAATTCTGATCTTCTAATGTACAGGTTAGCAAATAAAGATTGACTGGACTTAAGGTTTCACCAGCAGTCTCAAATATTTCAAGTGTATGAAAATACACTTAAGATCTAACTCTTAAGATCTAATAAGTCATTCTTAGAAAGTCAAAGAATCATCAAATATGTTAAGTTCCTGGTGAATTCTGTGTAGGCAGAATTGTGGCTCTGCTGAAAGCTAGATCTTGTTAGTATCACAAAAAATTGACCATATTTTGTGATGGTTGGAACTTTTATTACTGCAAATAGTTCTTCTTTTGGTTTGTTAACAGTGTCCCAAATCTTGTAAAGTTGCCTGTTTTCCCTCTTGGCATCACTCAAGAGGCTGATAACGTTGTTTTTGACAGGAAGATTCCAAATTAATTCGTACAATGGCCTTTAGCTCAACTTTGGATGTTGTAAGAACTCTGCAAGTTGGAAACTTCTGCCTGAATATTACTGATTTTAGCAAGGTACATGGTTGATAATGTATATTTTATACTACATGAAAGTATAGTATAGGGCTATAGTATTCATCTTACAGAATGAGGCTAAATTTAGGGTTATTTTTGCTTTGCTGTTCTTAGTTACCTTATGTCTTCTCTTGCCAATCTAGCTGCCTTCAGGAAAGCAAAAATGGTTGAAATAGTGGTTAAGTGCATTTTTTCTCAATTTTCCAGTTCCTGATGGAGTAATTAATTGCACTAAAGAAGATAAAAATATATAATGTTAAAATCCTGTGCCTAAACTGGTATTCTTTTCAAATATATATTTTCATATTTCTTTTCATACCTTAACAGGTTGAATCTTAGTAGTTTTTGTAGTTCTAGAAGGTTCCAAAATGTAAAAAGAAAGTAAAAACAATTGAACGAAATGAAAATGTAGGCACGAGATGAAAAATACTTCATTTATTATCCCAACTTTTCTTTCAATTATTTAGTTCATATAATAAAGATAAAGAACAGTATTCTTTGAGGAGGCTTCTGAGGACTGTCATCTACCAGAGTAATTCAGATAGTAGTGGTTCAGTTAAGCTTTTCTGCTATAGAAGGTCGTTGTTTTGGTTTTTTTCTTTCCAATGTGTATGTGAAAGACTGTCTTCAAAGTTCCAGGTACTTAGGGAACTAAAGAAATTCTATTCAAAATGCTCTGACAGCAGCACAGGCTTACTTGTAATGTTTTACTTATGATATCACAGATCACACAAGATACAACTTTAAAAAATGAAGTTATTGTGTCTTTAAGATTGCTAAACAGTTGACATACATATTTGAAGCTGCTCTTAGCTTTCTGTTAGCCAGCTTACCTGTTTCAAAGGACATCCTAAATCACTTACATGGTGATTACACTTACCAATTCAGGTTCTTTGGAGCTAGCGAGATGTAAAGAGGAAGGGAAGGAGGTGTGGACTGGTAGGGAGCAATACACTGTTGTGCTAATACATGCAGTTGCAATGCATGCCAGATGTTCAGATTAACTTTTGAGGGAATATAGATCACTGGAGACAGATTCTTAAAAACTGAAAAGATGTTCACTAATATGGGGCTCTTTGCTTAAGGAAAGACATAAAGATGTACTTTCTAGTGCTGAAAATAGTTTCTATTTTGGAGTACTTTATCAAGGCAGATGTGACATTCCATATCACTTGAAGGAGGTTTAGGACATGTAAAAGACGCTTAGATGGAATTGGCAGAAACTTGCCTCCTACTAGCAGGAGTTGAGAGATAGTAGTAGTACTTAGAGGACTGTGACTGTATTCCTCCTAATGTGTGATCAGACCTTCCCTTCATAATCTTTGAGAAGGGTGAGTACATACATTACATACAGAAGCTTCTAGCCATCACTGTTCCTTGTTGAGGTAGACACTGCCATAAAGCTGGAGCTACATCTGTTAGTTGCCTTTTGAAGTAAGCAAGTTATATTCACTCCTGTTAAAAAAAAAATAATAATAATTCTCATAACAAGCAGAGAAAAGCTTCACCCCAGAGAAATTTCAACTGCTAAATGTGGGATACCAGACTGGATGTGGAACATTAGGATGATGTCATTAAACTTTTCTTACATGGTTTTCTTGTTCAATCATTCAATGTAAGCCATATTTTGGTTCACTAAATAATTAATCTCCAGGTCAGCTTAGAAGGAACTTGGGAGAGAGGCATTTCTAACCACCAAAAATGTGGCTGACAGTTTACCTGCTGAATCTCTTGCCCAAGGTTATTTGCAGAACCTAATATTCTATATTGAAAGCTTGATTTTTCTTGTGGCAGCCAGTTTAGCCTTCTGCAGCTAAATGTTATGTAGAAATAAATGTTATATTGAAATTCTTTAATATAGAGTAAATGGTTTTACTTTATAGTTTGTTCTGTTCAATTAAGTGGCTTACTCGATATTATATATCTTTCTAAATATTAATGTTCTGAAATTCTATCAGCAATAAACCATCAGAATGAAATATTGGCTCGTTGAAGTCAATAGCAAAGTGCTTATTGACTTCTTTTGAATTTTTATTTCATCCAAATTATTTCAGGTACAAGAAACTTCTTTGCTCTTCTACAAATATATGGGAGTGGGAATCTGCTTAGGTCGAAGTCACCTTGAGCTGTTTGAATTAGAGCTTCATACCTTGTATAAACTAAAGAGGTGTGTGTTGAAACTTTTTTTTTAATTTTATTTTTGACATCAGTATTTTGCCTTTTTCTGGTTAATTAATATGCTTATAACTGAACCATCGTAAATTTTTTATTTTTCAACAACTTTGCCCAAATTAGTAGTACTTACTTGCAAGCCATGATCTACTAAAGCCAAGTAGCTTCTTCTCTTACTGCAGAGAAAGAGAATCGTTTATCATGAGGTACTGTTTTTGCTCTCAAAATTGTGCTTTGCATTTCAATCTTTGTTAATGAAACTCATTATATAATCTTTGCCTTTGGCCTAAAAACTTATTTGTCCACAGTCACCTGTTTGTTTATTTATTTCAAAACGTTTCTTGTGTTGAAAAGTACAACTTCGTTATTTTATGAATCAAGGCACAATAATTGAACATTAAATAACTCTGATATTTGTAGAATATGACTAAGCTTATTCTCTCCTTTCGGAGCTGGAAGCAGACTGCAATTTCCCAATGAAGTACTTAAAATATTCTTAACTTCCTTGCAAACTGTTGTCCAAGTGTCAAAGTCTCACATGAACAAGCCCTCAAAATATCGTAAGAGATTTTTTTTATTTCACATCAAATAATTCCTAGTTTTCCATGTCCCAAATACATAGACATTCACTGTTCAATTATTTTTTTTCTCCTCTTCTAGTTATTAATGTATTAATGTTGCTTCTTTAGTAAAGCTAGCATTTAAAAAATTTCAGTATAAGTTTTGCAGTTCTGGAACTTTTCAGTGCTTGACTATTTGGGTGTTTTTCTTGGCAACAGCGGATGGAAGAAACTTGAAGTGCAGCTTGTCTTGCTGACAGCAGTATTGGATTTGTATTCATTTCAGGCTGGAATACTTGCTAAGGATTATACAGCAAATAGGTCTGAGGTTTTGTGTCATAACATAAAATTTTTATTTGCTGGTGTTTATGTTATATTCAGTGATTGCCTGACATCATAAACAAAACTTTATAAAAGACATCATCACAAATGTGATAGTTGCTGAGGTACAAGTTGCTTAATGGCATGCACATCCTTTGAAAAAAATGTTCTCAATCTTTTTTCTAATAATTAGGAGGCATCTGCCAGTGCATTAAGCAATGACTTTAAATATTTAAAGTGACTCTTATAACTGCCTTCATAAAGCATGTATTCAAAGAGTTTGTTACTGTGAAATAAATTCCTATTTGTCAGGTGTGCATGCTCTCAAATTTTATATTCTAAACATGGAGTGATTCCTGTATTCTCAATTTGTCCAACTAAAGGCTTCATTTTACTCAGTTGCAATGTCATGTCAGCAGTACTTCTTCCAGTTTGCTAACTAGACCTAATATACCATACAAAAAATTGCTCTGGGCGTCACTGAACATTTTTTTAATAATAACTCAGCTGTACAATTCCGATTAACATAGGCTTATTCTAGAATACTGATAGAAATTTTAAAATCAAGTGCAGCAAACTTATTAGGAATTTGGTTTTGACCATTTTTTTTAGGCATTCAGTTCTATTTTGAATTTTTTTACAATCACGCTAAGCCTGTATTTTTCCTTAGTTCTTTTCTCCAAATGACTGCTTCTTTGTGATCTTAGGTGTTAATTAGCAAAAACAAAGAGCAAATGAGAGAGATTTTACTGGGAAGAAGATAACAAGCTGTTAACGTCCAATTATTGAGAGATGCCCAGAATTAAAGTGCAAATGACTCCATATGCCAGAGTCAATAGTAGGGATTTTATTTACCAGTAAAATGGGAGGTAGAGAGATTAGAAAGAAATAGAAAAGAGAGAAGAGAGAAGCCAGGAATTGGGGTTAACTCCTTTAAGGCAATCTTTGGTTTGGAGTGATCATAAGGGGAAGATTGACAAGGAGCCCTCATAGTTAGGGATTCTGTAATTCGATGCATTACTGGTAATAGTTTACCTTCAGCAAGACTGCTTATGCTTACAAAGTTTTCATACAAGATACTAAAAGGTCCCCGTATAAAGGTTTTCATACAAACACATCTTTACATTAGGGCTATACTCTATTCTCCAGGACATAGAGTACAGCTCCATGTAATTTAATCCTGATACAAACAGAAACTGTGGCTTTACTATTGGTGAGGTCATAAATGAAATTAATAGGCTTTTTAAGTTCAGCTGTATTATCCCAGCTTGCTTTTTCTTTAATTTCCCCCTTCTGGTCTAGGAATGGGTACTCAACCATCTTGTATGTAACATTTTCTTTTGTTTTGTTAAGATTATTTAGTTCACTTGTTAATATCTCTGAAAAATGTAGTTAAACCATAGTGAATCTAAAACTTTCCAAGAAAGAACTGGGAAGCCTAATACATTTTCCTTGATTCCAAATATGAATTCTTGTACCAACTCCAAGGCTAAATTTGGTTGAGACAAAATTATACATCCATAAGATAAATATAAAAGCTTTATCTCACACTATTTTTTTTTCAGTAAAAAGACAAAGTTAGTGAAGATCAAACTAACAATAGATAAAATGTGCAGTCCTACTAGTATTTTTTGTCTCCCAACAAGGCGCTTGTGATGAAAACACAAATCACAATCACATTAAGAAACTGAAAATACAGGCAGTTATGGTGGCAAGTGAAAGTCTCATCTATTCATCACAGCTCAATTTCATCTCTTAGCAGGTTCCTATAAAAAGAAAAATGACAATTTGGCCTACTATAGACAGTTTATTAAAAAAAAGAACAATCCATCGATTAAGATAAGGTTCCTGTGTCTACCACAAAAGTAACCAAAAAGTTAAGTTAACCAAAGGGCCTAAATAAAAGTGATTATTGCATCATTCTGGCTTTTTTCTGTGTGCTTTCTCATGTAAATTGAGAGAATGGCAGTTCCCCCACTTGAAACTGGTTCCTTTGATCTTCAGTGAGAGTGTTCTGGCTTTATTCCTGGAATAGGAAACCAACACAAGTCTCAGAGGGGTTTGTCCCGATAGATTATCCTTCAGTGTTTCAATTTGTCTAACTGCCTGAACTTGGTATCTCTCAAGGTGGAGTTATAACTTTTATTTCACTAAATGCTTGCTGCACTGCTGGTGGTGCGTCTCCCATCTTTTCAGGAGGGTCTTCCTTGTTTAATTTCATGTCTAGAAGGAATGAGATAGCTTGTAAAAGTTCAGCAAGCACAGCTTGTGCAATCATGGGTGAATGTTTATACCTGTGCAGGAGCCTGTTAAAGTGTATTGTCCTCCCTTCCAGATAAGCGCCAATTGAGCCTTGTCACGTTCCGCAGCATTGGCATTAGAATTAGGAGAATGTGGAACCACCCCAGGTGCCTGTATTGTGGCTGTTAGGTTTCCTCTGTTTGGTATTGAAGCTGTTAGTGGCGCCAAAGCAACTATATCTTCATATATTCATTTTGTGCTGCAGCAAAAATAC
Organism: Promerops cafer; assembly: GCA_013398275.1. NCBI lineage: Eukaryota > Metazoa > Chordata > Aves > Passeriformes > Nectariniidae > Promerops > Promerops cafer. The sequence continues at coordinate 347,744 of VZSE01010647.1, read as the reverse complement.
AGCACTGTGATACACCAGCAATTCTTGAATTAGGGAGTGCAGGTGCCACACGGAATGAGTGCACTTCAGTCACTGGATTTCTTTTAGGGTTAAGATGAGAAGACTTTTTCTTCTTGCCCAGGAGCCACAAATTAACCTCAGCAGTTTGGCAGATAACACTTCTTGCTCTATTTACTCCAGTGATTTTAACTCTTTGCCATCTGTATCGTACACCCTGCTTCTCAGCATCCCACTGCATTAATACTGGATGTTGTGCTCCCATATCTACTAGAAATTTTATTAACTATTGACAAGACACAACTGGAATCTGAATGTATGGCTTGCATTGATAGAATCCACTTGCGGGATTTCAGTCCCACCTGATTTATGGCCAAACTTTGATATATCTGTAGCTGTATATAGCACTATTTTGGTAACATTTTGCTGACCTTGACAATCATCTATGGTTTCAGTTGTAGTTAGGGGTCATAATTTTACTTCCTTATCATCAGATATCAATATAAATGTTTTGCTCTTTATCAGAACAGCAGACTCATTTACTGTCTCCCAAATTCTCCATTGTTGTTAATTGGATTGTATGTTCAAAGTAATTTGGCATTTACACCTGCTCTTGCTTCTGCTACAAAGTAAACTTCTTTTTGTTTGTGTTTTTCACAGCCCTTTGATTTCAGCATATTTTGGAACTAGTGTCATAATAGTCTGTCTGTCTTCATTTCTGCTTGCAGCACTTCAGTATTTAAGTGAAATTACCTTCTATGCCTCACAGCTTGAAATCCAATTGAAATAACACTTCAAAATTTCAAAAGAGAAAATATTGCAGTTCCTGACTAGGGAATTTAAAACATCTTTGGAGTCATAAATACTATGAAAAGGTATATGGGGTTATGCTGAAGGCTTTATCCAAAATGCCTGTAATTTCTTTGTCAAAAGAAAATATTACTACAGACCCAGGAGAACAGAAAGTTAAAGATATAAATATTTTTTTCACTAGTCATAGATTCTAAACCATAATTTAAATAACACCAGCAACGAGAGCTTAACTGAATGGCTCTTTCAGCTCTTCCATCTCGATAGTTTGTAAGGAAACCTTCTGTTCTACTATACTGCAGCTCTCTTTCCTGTTTTGCCATGACCATTCTTTGTCAGAACACCAATTTTATGAAGATCATCACACTTCCACGCTGTGGAATAGATAGATGTATGGCAGAATCTAGATGTATACTTTGCCTTCACTTTTTTTTTATTTTTTTGAGACTGAGATTTTTCTCATATTGTGCTCAGCATCAGAGGGCAAAAAGTAAAGAGATATTTGTGAGTTCAGAAAATAGTTGTTACTACCAATATGTTTGTGTTTTTAAAGAAATGCTGTTAATGAAAAACATCTCAATTTGTTTCCTAATTAGAAGTATCATGGTTTGGCTTCCATGTGTTAGGCAAGCAGTCCAACTCCAGAACAACTATTAACAGTTGAACTTTAATCACAGCTTTTCTTTCAGTAGAATCACTGTTTTGGTTGTCCAGCTGTAATGAAATGTGCAGGAGTCTCCCTGAGACTTCTTTGGTATTTTTCTTAAGTTGATTAAAAAGTAGTCAAGTTGTTAAGCACGGCATCACAATTGCAAAAAATTTTATTTCCTTAGGCAAGTAGGCTAAGCTGTGTCACTCAAACTTCCTTAACCTACCAACATGCTGTTTCAGAGATCCTGGAAATCTTCATCTCTGTTGAAATCTCTCACCTAGGTACTGTGTGTCAAAATGCACATTTGGAGGGAAGACATTTCTTGCATTTGTTCCATTTGTTCCATGTAACATGGGAATTAAGGCTGTAAGGATAGCAATATTTTATTCCTAATGAACAGTTTAAGTTCTGGGTTTTTTCTGAAATCCACAAAGTATGATTCTTTGAAGGCTTGCTGCATCTTTTGTTCTCTTATTATTTTGTGATTAATAAATATGGAAGAAGTCTTTCAGAATGAATTCTTGTTCAGTGGTTTATATCAAAGCCTCTGTATATCTGAGTGGAGTGTTTACTGTTTCTAGATTTGTGAGGTAATCTCTTCTAGTGGACTCCTTTGATAGTTCTTCTAGAAGCCCTAAATAATGCAGTATAGTTATAAAAGCTGTCTAGGAACAACCAAAGCAGCAGCATAAACCAAGATTTGTATACTATTTTAAATTGTACCAACTACCCTTTCCAGCCTGATAGTCTTCAGAAGTAAGGCAGCATTTCTCTACTTTTGTTCTAGGGCTGGAAACCCAGATCATGTTCTGTGCTTGGTGCCATATGGACTTCATGGAAAGCAGCCAGCACAGGCGGTTTCAGCCAGCCAGTCCTACGAAAAAAATTGGTTGCTGTCTTTTGACTCAGTTTTTGGTTTGAGCAGTGGTGAACACAGGAATGAGCTCAGGCCAGGAAAATGTAACTCACATTGATTGAATTTAAAAATGAGGGAATCAAAGAGTCTGTATGAGATTGTTGTTTGTATCTGTATTACATAGATTCTTAAAAAAATACCAACAATAAATATTTCTTAAAAAGGGTTGATTTCATCCATAGCTATTAAACCCGCCCATCAAAAGTGGCTGATATGACCTATGGTCTTGTTTAGTAAGCGAGTCTGAACACTTGCACTAACTGTTACACCAAGGATGCTGAAAAAATAATAAACACAAGGAGTTTTATTTGAAGTCCAGTTGATTTTATAGATATTCTACCAATTTTTAGAGTAAGGTGCTTGAGTAAACGGAATAAAATTACTGAAAGTACATAAGTACAACATCTAATAATTCTGTCTATTCCTCACCACTTTGTATGTGCTGGTGTATGCACTTCAGCTGTTTTGTTAGTCCTGGTCTTGCTGGTCTATAACTGAGCTAGATGGCATTTCATGTAGAGATGTTGCTTGGAGGGATTGCTTGCTAGGATTATAATACATGAAAATTTCACCAGGCTAGTGAACTATAGGCTGTTGGCCTATATTTGAGTTAGAAATGTTTATAAACCTAGTAACTGTTCAAAAGAAATTGTTTATTTCGGGTGGGTTATTGTTAAATTAAAGTTTATTGTTTTTGTTTATTGTTAAATAAAATGAAGATTCCTAGGAAAAAAGTGCTGTCTCAAGTATCTGACTGCACATTTCTTACTGTCATATGTGGTGGTCGTTTTGCTAGAAATGCGAATTCATTTATTTGGGATTTCTGTTAGCAGTAAGTGAGTTTAGATTTATTTTGTGTTTAATACTACATTAATTTTTGAAGCCATTAAGGGTCATTTGCAGATGCCCATTTTATATCTAGTTGTCTACAATAAAAGCAATTGCCTTATTAAATACTTGGACATTTTCCTAACTATTGAATATTAATATGTGATTAGACTAGTCAGAGGTTTCTTTTAGTAAATTAACTAGCTTCAAGACTTCTTGTCTTTCTTTCATTTTTGAGATGGGATTAATATTATTTATTTACTGAGATTCAGTGTTAACTTCTCTAAAATAAGCTCATACCCGTATTACATCCCTCTGTCCCAAAGAAAGGTTTCTTAATTTGGCAAATTGCATCCATGTGCTAACAGATGTTCCCAGCTGGTAGCCATTCTCACACATGTGAATAACTTTGGCCCAAACCAGCATCATCTCATGGTTTTTCACATCATTGGTCGCAAGAAGTGCTTTTGCGGGTTGGCTGCTACAGGAAAAATAGGTCACTGAACATGTGCTATCCCCAGCAGATAATAGTATCTTCTGTGCTGGAAAGAAAGCAGGGAATTAGATTAGGCTTCTATTCTGAGATTTTCACAGACCTGACTAGGCCAGTAACTTCATAGGAAGTCCCCTATTGGGTTCGTAAGTAAGTTAAAACTGATGTGCCTGTATGAACTGAACAAATACTACTACATAGGAATTAAAGAAGTGTATTTGGAGTGCATGCTTCAAGTGAAGCTACGTGAAACTGTGCTGGTTTCAGAAAGCATAATATTTAAATAGGTAGCTGCAGTAAGAGAATCAGGAAGTTTGGGCTTTTGAGCTGTATAAGATTTTGGTGGGTAATTTAAGCTGCTTTTGAAGTGTTGCATAGTTTGCTTAGAAGAAAACCTGTCTGGAGAAATGCAGGTATGATCATGAAATCACACTGTAAAACATTTATTTATATACCCTGATGTTTGGTTTCAAAGTGTTTGCTTTACTGAATGAATCATTTGTCTTCCATAAAATGTTTAAGCTTTTTCTGCATGCATACTTAAAATGAAAAGGTCTTGAAATGGTATCGTGAGACAGTGTTTTAGAACTTCTGCTTTTTAAAGATTTAAATAGTGCTGAAAGTCCTGCTATTCCTGGGCTTAGAAAATATGTAAAATCTGAATTGATGGAGAATGTTGCATGATTCTTTTTCCGTCCAAATTAAGAGAAAATAACAACTGCTTATATCTAATGCATGTTCTTGGCAAAATTGGTAGTCTTTAATTAAAGTATGCCATTCCAAAGGCTCAATCATAATTAAGTAATCTGTGGCCTTCTGTAATGTTCCTTTCTCTGATGAATTTCACCCTGAATGTTAATGTAGTGAAAGAAGACAGATTAATAGTGCTTATCCTAATGGTGTGGAATTCATAACTCTCTCTTTGGGGCAGTTAACTACTCTGTTGCTTCATTGCTTTCTACATATGTTAGCTTGAACTTCGCCTGTTGTCTCCTTTGGGGGACAGTCTCCATCTAGGGATTTCTTCAACATACAATCCAAATTCAGCTCATCATTTTCAAGAATAGTTATTAGCAAAATTGTCTGCTTTTGATCAGTTTTCAATACACTTTTTAATTAGATGTGTGTCATATCTCATAAACTCAGGATGAGTTATTTCTTAGTTATCCCAAATTATACTTTGTGAAGTAGCCTTGTATTTTAGGCTATTAATAAACTCAGTTTAATCAGCTCCCTTCACCCTAGCATCCTTCCTGTACATACTGATGGAAAATAAAAATTGTGATGTTTGTTTTAAAGAAGCACCTGAAATCATGTTTTAATTTAGGTAGTCCAAGAATTCTTCTTGCCTTAAGAATTAGCACATGACTTACAGAAGCCTTATTTCCCCTTACTTTGCTGCTTTTTGGTTTATTTACACTTCCTTAACGAAAAGAAATAAAAGAGCACAGATTATATTTAAGTATATTACTGAACCGTGCCAACTATCACTCTTGAAGGGAAATCACAAAAATATGCTGCATTTAGGGAAATTTAAAAAGGATATTACATTGCTGTTACCCTTGAGTATCCTGGTGTGGTATTTTATATATGTGTGTATGTATGTGTCTGTACCATCTGCACTTCAATAACACTAAATATTTAATGAGTTTATGACATTTAACAACATTTAAATAAACATTTAACACAGTTTTGTAAAAATATGCATGCATTGAACAATTGTTTGTCACTGACAAAGAAAATGATATAGGGATATGATTATTCCAGTTCAAAATTCAAATAGCTTCTTTGAAATAAGACCTGACATGGGAGAATGTTGGAGTCGGAAAAGGAGTGGTTGTTCAAAGTGTGAGTTACTCAGGCTCTGGCTCCCCTATTAGTCCTACCACCATGACATTTGCTGTTGTCTGTTGTGTAGCAGTGTTAATTGTGTGGCTGTCCAGTTCTCTGCTGAAGCTATGGTTGCCTCTCTTCTGACAGACTTTATCTTTGCATCTTACCTGGTCCTCCCTCTTGCTGCCTTTAAAATGAAAGAGAAAATCTGAATTTCATAATGAATTTATTTAAAGCATTTGACTAAAGCATTTGCAGCCAGATAGACTTCACAGAGTTTCCAAATATTAAGTGGATTCAGTGTCAAAAAGCAGATAACTTAGCACAACCAGAAATCGTACTTCTCAGTGTTTTATGGTTTGTAGCTTCAAATAAAATTTCATGAGGATGTCATTCAGCAATCTTCTTATAGAAGGAAAGTAGTATGAAAATAAAGAAACTTCACATATGACCAGTTCCTTTCTTTAGTTTGAGAACTGACAAATAGCTAACTCTTCAACAGTCCTTTAAAAATGTTTCTTTAAATACATTTCTATTTTAGGTAAGTATGAGCCACAGATGGCCATGAATTTCAAAACTTGATGAGTCAGTGGCCATTGCAGTGTACAGAACTGGTGTGTGGGGGGGTACATTTGCATAAATGTGTATCAGTACACATATAATCTATGCTTCCAGTGGCCTCAAAGTATTGTCATATGCCTGTAAGGAAGGACACAAAGACGAATACCATACAGTTCTCACCGTTCGCTCCTCAAGAAAAGCTGTTTGCCATCGGTTTTTTACATTAAACACTCTTCTTTCTTCTGAAAACTTCTACTCTTTTTTTTTTTTTTTTTTTTTTTTTTTTTTTTTTTTTTTTTTAGAAAGTAGGTCTGAAGGTTCACTGAGAAAAAAACACACCTTGCAATTTTTTGTGAAGTGGTTAATATCCATTCCTCATAAGAAATGGGACGAGGTACTGTCATAAATTTAGGTGATTCACAATACGTTGTCAAATGCAAATTACTTTGGTTAATCTTCATGGCTAGAATAGTCTGTCACTTTCTGTACTTACCAAGCATTGCTCCAGTTGACCCATAGCTATAGAGGAGATTTGCCATGCTACTGTTTTGAGTTCTTGGGGAAGCAATTTGAGGACCCTGTTGATCACACATAGATCTATTGCTAGGTAACTTTTAAGAATAATCTACCTAAGAACATTTGTAATAGAACAAAGAAGTTGGTAGTTAAAATGATGATTTGTCCTTTTTTATTTTTTTTTTTAAGGCAATACTGTGCAGTAAACATCTGCCTTATTTAATACTTTAACAGAGTGGCTTTCAACTAGTCCTTTCAATTACTTTAACTCTGTTGACCTGAGGTCTCTTGATCTTTCAAAGATGAAACTTGGCTTTTGTGTTCAAGGTGGCTACTCCCTTTGCTTTTATCCATTTCTGTCCCCTCTGTGGAAATGTAACAGTTGTCTCCTACTAGCGTTTTAATATACACATAAGATTTCCAGAACTAAATCAAAGAACATCCACTTCCTTGTAAGCAAGGCTATGCATTCAGCACCTTGCATTTAAAGAAATATAACATGGATCCCTATGGGACATTTAGCCAGAAATTCATATTCTAGGTTTTTGTCAGTTTTTTTTTGTTTCAGAGTTTTGTTTGGTTCGTTCAAGTATCCCATTTGCAAATACACTGTATCTAGTTCATGGTTTTTTTCTTTATACTGAGTATCAGATGGCAGCTATGACTCTTATCTTTCACCCAATTAATATTGAAAATGAGTATATCTTTGTTTTCATGATTTTGTTTCCAAAAGACTTTTATCCTTTGAGAGACTGTTCAAATTCTGATATAAATATGCATATTTTGCATCATGTAATAAAACTAATTGCTCTGTTAATTTAACCAACAGGCAGGGAAAGATATTCTGCTCTAAATTCTTTGTTGTTATTAGGATTTTATCACAGTGATTAACAATGAATCAGAAGAGAAGGCTCTGGAGAGACCTTATTGCAGACTTTCAACACTTAAAGGGATCTTATAAGAAATATGGGGACGTTTTAGACCTGTTGCAATAGGACAAAGGGTAATAGTTTTAAACTAAAAGAGGGTAGATTTAGACAAGATGCAAGGAAGAAATTTTTTATCATGAGGGTGGTGAGACAGTGACATAGGTTGCCCAGAGAGGTGATAGATGCCCCATCCCTGAAAACATTCAAAATCAGGTTGGACAACAGCAACCTAATCTGATTTATAGATTTATAGATAATATAATTTATGATCCTACTCACTGCAGGGCGATTGAACTGGATGACCTCTAAAGGTCCCTTCCAACACAGGCCATTCTGTGATTCTATTATTCTAATGAGAGATTTCTGAGAATGTCTTTCCAACAGCTGTATCCTTATATTATTGTGATACCAAGCCTGCTAGTGCATTTCATTAAATCACTATACCACTTCAGTAACATTCAAAACCTTGCCATAAAGTTTTTTAAATTAGAATTTCTTCTGATTCTTCTTCTTCTTTTCAAAATCAGAATATGATTTTAAAAACTCTAGTAATCTAATTTGTTTTTTAAAGCTTTAGTATTTTCTTTGTGGTGTTTCAGCTTTGCATTGTAAGTAGTCTACATGGACAGTATTGCAAACTAGGTTTCCTGCAAATTCTGATCATCCTTAGAGGATAATTTTTTAGATAATTAAGACCTTTAAGATAATTTTTAGTCCATTTTTCAAATGTGAATAGCCACTGAAAAATCATGTTTGAAATTTTCAGAGTTGAGAGCATATTTGCTGGCATTTTTGAAACCATCATTACTGTACAGGTTTGACAGCTACATGGTTATGAAACTGTCCTATTTCATTAATAAAATTCTTTGTAGTTATTTTTTATTTCCAAGTGCAATTAGAAGTCACACAAGCTTGAGTGGTATTTTTAAATAAAGTTACTATGAGAGGCAGTGAAGACCAGCACTTAGAATGTGATTGCTCCCCAGCATGGAAAAGGATTTTGTCATCAGAAGCAGTAGCATACAATTTTTGGAAGTGGCTCTCTTCATTCCTATTAGGAGGAAAACTAAACAATGTAATGTCAAAGTAATGACAGAAGGTCACTGTTCACAGGACAATGGTCACAACTGAATCAGAGTACACAATCTAACAAGCATTTCAACTTTGTCATTAATTTTTATTAATGTGAAATATTATTTCCTTCCTTTCTGTTATGTACCTGTGAGCATGTGTATATATATATATATGTGTGTGTGTGTGTGTGTGTGTGTATGTATATGTAGCCTTAGTGAAACTTCTAAGAAGTCATGCAAAAATAAAATCAAGAAATACAGTTTGGCTCATTGTCATATCAGACTTCAATGAGATATTCTTATGAGATCAGTGATCTTTGTCTTGTTAAAGAAAGAGAGAAATGGAAACTTTAGGTACATGAAGGTCTTGCCTGGTTTAGGTTTGAATTGGTTATTTGAATGAGCATAATATGACTGAATTTTGAAAACAATAGAAAACAACCTACAGAATAAATATAAATTACATGATCTGGCACAGCATCAATCAGATTTTAACTAGTGTGGGTGAAGGCATTCTTTTGTATGCTGAAGCATCCAATTATTTCAAATCTGAGTTGTTCTGAATCATGACAAGGATGCTATTAAGCCAGAATTATTCAGAGTAAACTGAATTAAAGCAACACGTGAGTTAAATAAACAAACTAACAAAACCCTGCATTCAGACTGAGGGCAAAAAGTTTTCTGTTTCTTTACCTCACCAGTGAGCATTTTTCTTTCCATTTCGTTAGGGTGAAAATTTTATCTATGCCTAAGAAGAATATATACAAATGATGCTTTCAGAACATGGATATATTTAATTTCACATAGCGTGCCATGACAAACTCAGTGTTTGTAATTCATATAGGAAAGGAAGACAGAGAATCTCCCTCATTTTGTGCATGTTGACATTCATTCAGATTTTTTCTTCCTTTATTGCTTTCACAGGTAATTAACAATAAACACTAACAATTTTTCACTAATACGCTACAGGTTCTTAAAATAAATGTACAAAGGGAGCCCATTAACAATAGTTATTTGGGATAGAGGGCAGTAGACTGTGTTAGACTTAGTTTTAGTATTAACATTTATTTTACAACATTTCCATATAAATGAGATGGTTTATGCATTAGGAACTTTGATGGACACAATTTTGCCTTACTAGAGAAAGACAAAATAGACTTTGTATGAAGAAACTTCACTCAATCTGAGAAAGAATAAAGTATTGTTTAAGGCAGGCTTCAGTTTTCACTTTTGTAAAAACCATGCTGTGGCATGCCCTTGATTTTATCACCTCCCTTCTGAAAAATTGTATCACCTGGGCAAATAAATGCATGCTCTTTATTCCACAGTACCAGCAGTGTGAAAAAGAGCCCAGCATAATGCTTTTGTGTTTGAAACATTACATTTACTGTATATATGTGCTTTGCCTAAATTTTTAACATTCCTTTTTACTAAAACTACATACATAAACTGTGCTATTAATTTCTAGCTGTTGCTGCCTGCATTTTTCTGCAAAACAGGTTTCATTCTCACATATCTGGTCCTGCCATTTTCAATGGATTTCTTAAAGAGGAATGTTTTTCATTTTTATTTTACAGAGTTACATACATGGAAGCAGCCAGGCTCAGTTTGTGGCAGAGTCACATATTATTCTTCTGCTGAGTATCCTTCAAACTGGTGATAAATATTAAAAACCAAGATGAGGGACAGTGTGCTGTTAAATAAAATTGCTCTGGCAATGAATATCATTGACCATTTAAGCAGGTATTGTATTTTGGCTTACTTATTATATGTTGAAATAAATATTCATTGTTGTTGCTATTTACTGCCAAGTAACATTGGCACTGCTTTTCACCTATGTGCACCTTGTTATCTCCTTTGTTACCTTGTGCCTGGTTACTATTATTTTTGTTTTCTTATAATGTTTTTCCAGTGACAAAAACTAATTTTCTTCTTTTTTTTAATATTTCTTATAATAATTAAAAATTCAGTGAAAAAAAATTTATTTCTTTTTACTTACAAGAAAGGCATACAGAAATTTACGAACTGTACATGAATGTGATTTGCTTCCAACAGTCCTTGGATTTTTTTTCCCTCACCTAATTTAAACAGTTTACTACTACTTCTTGAAACAACTCAATCACATTTGTTCTGACATCACCTCCTCACAGAAAGACTTTGAGACCTACTTTTACTCTTTCAGTCTTACTAAGTCAGAGAAAGTTAAGTTGGGGTTTTTTGGAGTTGGGGGGGGGGGGGGGGGGGGGTGTTGGGTATTTTTTTGTGAAAGTTTTAATATACTGTTAGAAAAACTTCTATTCTCTCTGGGTTTTTTAAACCCTGATTCTTATCTTTATTCATTGAATGAGAACTCTAATCACCATTAACCATTTTTAAAGTTTTTTTATAGTTCCATCACAAATACCTTTCTCTAAGGGGAACAAGCGAAAGAAAATAATATTTCCCAATCTGCAGTACTAGATGGATCCCAGTTTTATGGCCATGGCTACTCTTGTGTTCTCTCTCTGAAGTTATGTTGCCTTAGAACTTGCCCTTCCTCTAACTTCCCTATCTACCTTCATCTTTGGCATTTCCTGTCCAAAGACAACACCATCATTACACCTTCATTACATTCGTTTGCCTGGCATCCATTTTGCTACCTATGAAACCTCATATGCTTCATAAATAACCATTTTTAATTTAGTTTAAAAGTTATGACCATATTTTGAAGAGTAAATATAATACTTGCAATTGGACTGGAATGCTGTTTCCAGTTCTGGATCTCCCAGTACAGGAATGTTGCAGACTTAATTGAGCGGGTCCCGCAAAGAGCCACAAAGATGCTTAGGGGTTTATGCTGTGGGAAAAGGCTGAGGGAGCTGGAACTGTCTAACTTAGTGCTAAGACTCTCAGGGAGATCTCATCAATGTGTATAGGTACTTGATTGGAGGACATGAAGAGGAAGGAGACAGACTTTCTCAGTAGTGCCCTTTGAGAGGACAAGAGGCAATGGACTAAAACTGAAAACCAGGAAAATCAGTCTGGAGACATGAAGATGCTTCTTACTGTAAGGGTGCACAAACATGGAAGCAGGTTACCCAGAGGGTCTACAGAGTTTCCATCTGTGTAGAGTTTCCACCTGAAAACTGCCAAGTCAAAACTCAGTGATTATTGCTTTAAATGCTACAGTTTTTAAAAAGTACAGAGAGACAGCTATTGCATTTCATATGAAAAGTTTCTTGTTTATTAGATAGAGTATGCATCCTACTGGTATCATCTTTATGCTTCCTTTGTAGAGCTGCAATTTATGTTTTCATAGTTTTCTGCTTTTTGTGAACTGCACACAATTTAAACAAATCTGTAATCTAAAACAATCCCATTGATTGAGAATGAGAAAAATAAACCCCCAAACCAGAGAATATTAAAAATAAACAAAAATTTTGTTGATGACGTATTTTCTCTGACTCAGGCATGAAAGTGATATCTTTTTGTTGGCAGATACTGTCTTTAAACCAGGAAGTTGGCTAGCTACATTAATGCAGCTGTCTGAAAGAATCCTTTCCGTGATGTTGTTCATTGCCACTTGCAGAAAGAATTCTCTAGAGTTTCATTTCATGGCTCAATACTGTGGAGATGAGTTTTTGGTCACACACAAATTTCACAATGAAATCTTTCATATGAGATCTTGACAGAGTTTAACAGTTACTCATGAAAATTAATATTCTTTTATTTTTTCAATGTTGCTAGTAACTATGAGCTGCTCAATTGCTTCTTCATTATTTTTTTATTCAGAAAATGTTGTTAGAAAATGTGGGAAATAGAAAAAATTATGCCAGATGAATTTTATCCTTTAAAAGATGCATTGAATTTTAAAACAGGACATTATTATTCCAGTAATGTACATGTTTCATTTGGTTGCTTCTTTTTACTTTGGAGTAGTAAGCTTGTCACTTCTTGCTAGATGTGGAAATGCAATGTTGTATTTCTCTATAAACTGAATTTTTAATACCTCAGATGAAAAAATACTAATTTCCTTTGCATTTCTGTATTTTGTTTTAGATAGTGATTCTACCCCATCTGCTAGATTATTTCTGTATAAAGATCTGGTTTTCCATGCCTTAGCTACATAATTAGGACTTGGGTAAAGAAGGACTTGTGAAGATGTCAGGTACTCAGTTTAAGTCATTTTATAAGGCAAAATTAAATTCAGTAAAATCTATACAAAGTTACTGATTACACACCAGGTATATGTACACATACAGTGTACTCCCCGAGGACTGGTAATAGGGGTGAACTTCATTGGCAGTAGGAGTGGCCTGACCCTGGCTGGACAGGGGCCTGCCAAAGCCACTCCGTCATTCTTCAGCTGGTCAGGAGAGAGAAAATGTAGCAAAAGGTTCATGAGTCAAGATAAGGACAGGGAGAGACTCAGGGAAATTAATTGAAGTTACTACCAATCAAATCAGAGAAGGGTAATGAGAAATACAAATCTTAAAAAGAACTTTTCCTCCACGCCTCCCTTCTTCCTAGGCTTAACTTTACTCCTGGTTTATCTATCTGGTCTCCCAAAGTGGTGCAAGGGGATGGAGAATGGAAGTTGTGTCCAGTTCATCACAGTTGTCTCTGCCTCTCTTTCTTCCTCAGGATGAGGACTCATCACACTCTTCCCTTGCTTCCTCCTATGGGAGAAAGTTCTCCACGAACTTCTCCAATGTGAGCCCTTCCTGTGGGCTGCAGTTCTTCATGAGCCTGTAGCAGAGAACAGTGAAAAGACATGTTTGGATATCAGAGAATCATTAAGGTTGGAAAAGACCTCCAAGATATCATGGTGCTTGTATATTATACACTTCTGTGACTTCCAGACTATTTGAGCAGTTTGTGTTATGCTGACAAGATGACTCTTACTCAGTTTTGTTCTTTGGCTCCCCTTTCTCTTGTATTGGAGAGTTAACTTCAGGAAATAATCATGGAAATTATGGAAATAATTATGGAAATCATATAAGTGTTGGTTGAAAGGGATCTCGGAAGACTACATAATACAGTCTTCCTGTTAATGAAGGATTATCACTAACACTGGAGCTTGTCTTTCTTGGTTTGTCTGGCGCAATTTTTTCAAAACTTCAAGGATGGAGATCACATAATCTCTCTGGGCAGTTTCAGATGTGAAGTTGTTTTTCATCCAGTCTGAACCTTCCAAATTACAGTTCATGGTGCATTACATGTATGAATTACAATCTTGTCTGACATAACATTTTGGCTTCCCTTTGGGTTTCTTTTGCCAGCCTTATAGAATTGGTGGAATAGCTTTAGTGAAGCTTTCATTAAGAAATGAGCAGAACACTATGGAATAGAAGTATTAGATCCATTATGTTTTAGCTTTTTATTGCCTAGGAATAAAACAAAAGCCAAGGTTTGCTTTTATTCATGCCACATTATACCTCATTGTTCACCATAAATTGGCAGGATTAAAAAAACTTTTTTAAAGAAAAAGTTTTTATCATTATTTCCAGAGAAAAGGTAATACGGAATAAGAGTTAGGTATAAATTTAATTTGAGGTTATATCCAAACAAATATGCTGGTCTTTTCAATCTGCTTTCAGTTTTCTTTGAAATTGGCCAATTTTTATATCCTCCCCAGAAACAACAAAACCTTTTTATCATATGCAATTGAGAAGGAAGTTTTATGTAATATATATCCCCACATCATCTTGATAATCAGTGCTTCAAGCAACTGGGTTCAATTTACACACATAATAGTTTGGAGGGGGGTTGTAGAATTATTTCAGTATAGACACTTTCTGATGAAGTAGAAAATTTATCTAAAAGTCATTACAGAAATAGAAGTATAATTGCTGTAGAATAAATATGGCAGATGACACAAATAAAACTTACTTAAATAAGAGCATGGAATAGATTTTTTAAAGTGAATTTTTGTTTTGATAGAAAAGCAGTAACGTATGTGGAGCTGTGAACATGCTAGGCATTGTGCAGTCTGTAATTCAAGGTTTTGCTTTTGAAGAGTTCAAGTATCTGTAAGGACCCTAGGGCTACAGAGTTTACGCAGAGCAATAACTTCGTTCAGAGTTGCAATCCTGGTAGGATTGCAGTCTAATTGTGTGCTAGATATCCAATTCTATTCAGCGAAAAGAGCACATATATAAACACATTTTTGATTTAGCAATAAAGTTTAGCATCTTCTCAAGTTATCATCAGTTTGCATGCAGAGTATCAGTGCAGCAATGACTTTTATGAACATAGAGAAAAATTGTGAAAAACAAAATAACCAAACAGTAAAATGATTCAGGGATTTTTGAGCCATAGATACCATAAAGAATGTTATAGCTTCTAGTCATCGATTAATAAATTCTTACTTCTTTTTAATCCTTTTTAAAATTAATTATTATTAATAATATTCTATATTATTATTAGGATAATATTCCATAGCAATGAATTTCCAGTGTAAACTTACTCCTTTAGGATTTTTTTAGGCTATAATTTTCACAATAAATGTACTGTGTAACCTTAGTATATAAGTCATGGGAAATAGTCCATTCCCTCTCTTTTTTTCCCTTCTATTTGCAGCTTTATGTCACTAAAGATACTTCTCTTTTTTTCTTTCCAAGTAGAAAAATTCTCTTTTCCCATGCAGAAGATGTTCCAGGCTTGTGGTGTCTATTCTTGCCACCCTCTTCTGACCGAAATTGGGTCATAGATAACAGGAGTCAGCAGAAATGATCGGGTACTAATAACATTTTTTTGAATGCTGAGTAGTTTGACATTCTTGGCGAGACAAGAAAGAGAAACTAAAGACAAGGGTATTGAAGTACTGTTGCTAGAGTTATTAAGAAGACATAAAGGCAAAAGATAAGGTAGTTTGGAATGAAGAGCTGTCATTGCCTAAGAGAAATGATGTAAACTGCCCAATCAGTATTACTGTTGTAATTAACTACAGCTGAATATAGATAGTGTGCTATATCCAAAAAGGCATTGAAGTGTGCATTGTTCAGCTGTAAATATTGCTCTGGGTGTCAAGATACAGCAAGAAAGATAAGGAATAATAATGTTGGATAGGCTGTGTTGAATTTGAAAGATTTCTTAAATACTTTATTCCTCCTTTTTGTACACACTACTCAGTATTTCTGCTGAATTTTCATCAAGTTTTTATGTCATTCCCTGGAGAAATAAAACTGCTTTGAATATAATATAGTTTTTTCCCTTTTGTCGTAACAGTGAATCCTTACTCTAAGGAGTAAATTTAAAAGTAAATATTTTCATTATCAAAGGAGTTTCAGTTACTAAGCAAACTATTTATGTATCTATTGTATCTCCTATACAGGAGATAAACCTAAACCCTTATTGTAGGCATTAGAAGTTATGTGTAACCTGGTACATTGTCTCATTATTACTGTTAAACTTGCTGATTAAACACATGCACCTAAGTCAAAATGGAAATGTCTTTTCAGTTTCCTAATTTGAATTCCCAAGGCAAAGTTTAATGGGGCAGCTGCGTAGGTACAAGATATTGATTGAAAGGGAAAAGACAAAGCTTTTTGGTGGGATTAAAATGACACCTATTGTGAAAGAGATTTCCTGTCCTACAGAGAGAATTTAAATTAAGTGTATTAAGTGCCTCTGTGGTGCAAGGAAACTTTTCCATAGGATGAATGTAAAGAGATGACTTTCTGTGTGTCAGAGTCACTGAGCATAAGAATCTGAAATTTTGAGTCAAAAGTCAGTAGAATAATACTCATTTAGGTCTCAGTAGTAAGATTCTGTCTCTTGTGCATCAATATGCACAAGTAGGTATGTGGTCCCCAGAGATTATATGGTAAAATGAGTAAGGATGGTAACTAAAGCAGTGAGACAGGATTATTGTATTCTTGCTCTTAAGGATAAGAAAGAATGAAAGAAGGCCGCGGTGGATAAAATTAGGACTAAAAGCACAACATTACAGCATATTTAAGCATGCTTCCTAATTAACTTAGGAAATCAACATCCAAGCAGCAGAACATCCTGCACATTTTCTGTTATTTACTTGCATTAGCCGCCAGTACTGCCTTTTAACCTTGTAACTTATTCTGATTCTTCTGGAAGCTGTCTGATTCCTCCTAAATGTAATGAAGCATAAGGAGATCATGGCTAGAAAAATCAAGATAGTTTTATGTTACCTAAGTCTCCTACTGCTTGACCTTAAAACAATTCATAATATGACCCTTTAGAAGAGACATTAAAGTCCCTTAAATGTGAGAGAGATATGCAGTTGGGCATTTGTTACCACAACATGAAACATAATTCATAATCTTTCATCAGGTAATTGCAATACACTCGAATTGGTGAACTACCTTCATGTATGGCGTGTGTTCTCTGCATGAATTTACCAGCTCTGAATTTCAGTGATTTTCAACCATTTTCAGTTTCTGATTAAAATTTCCAATGGAAATGCAGACCCCTGCAGAGCTAATTTAGCTGTCAGCTGCTCTGGCAATTGGCCCATTTTTATTTGCCTTTCACAAATAGCTGACTACTAGTCCACACAACAAGAGGCATTCACTGACCACAGGCTGATTACATTTTCAAGGTTTTCTTTGGGCTTCGGTTAATTATTTTAATGGATACTTTAATGGTTAAGAAACCTATTTGCTTGAATGGCTAAAAGATGCAGATATCTAGTTCAAAGTTAAATGTTTTACCTTTTGGATCCACAGATACCTTTTACTAAATCGAGTAGTCCTCAAGTGCATTCAGCTAAGAAATAAATCATATTGCCTAGATCCTAGCAGTGATGGACAGTAAAACAACAGCCTAGACTCATATTGATGATGACTTATGGTGTAGAAAAAGAATGTGTGATATTCTCAAAAATATTTATAGGTTTTTAGGGAAAGCAAGAGAGATTGTGTCTGCATGCAATTACCAAGTGTGTGCTAACAAACAGATGAGTCATCCTAGGTTTAGTGTTTGAAGTAAAGTGCTTGAAAATAAGGTAGATGTTTGTAATACAGTGTTAGAATACTGAGAGAAAATTATATAGCTTCATAAATACTTAAAAATAGCTCAAATGAAGTTTGTTTTAGGAAATGTATCTGTGTTTAAAAGTTAAATTAAACTATTAAGAAATTCCCTCATTTATTTGTTTCTCTGGTAGGCTTAACATTAATGAAAGTAAAGAACTGTTATACATCTACCTGTTCTGGAGATGTTTATACTTTTGTGATTTGAATATTTATTTGAAATATATATTTGAAAATTCAGATAAATGGATTACAAAATATAAGTAAAGCTAGAAAAAGATATTATGGGGCACACCACACTACAAAAATTTGCAAGATGGACAGGACTAAACCTGAAATTTAATCAGATGTAATCTATACAACCAAAAAGGTCATAAATAATAAATGTAAAAATCATTTCCCCAGCATTAGTTTTAGTTGATCCTAAATGTGAATAATTAGGATGTAAATCAGGCTGAAAAACTCTGAGTATTTGATTAGTGATTTAATGCAAGTTTAATCAGGTATCTCTATGCTCTATTTTGCAGCTGAATTGAAACAGATTCCAAAATCTTTTTCTTCTTCTGAAGCTTTTATATGGCCTTTCCATTCTCAGGTGTCTAAGAGCATCACAGGAGCAATAGTTCCATCAGATTATCTGTGGATTAGAAAGACAAGTTCGTAAATTGAAGGTGAAACTAATCAAATTAATAATAAACTTTTTCACTATAGGAAATTCTGTATTAGTGTGAAATCTATTCACTGCTCTGTTGAAATGGTGAAAAAGCATCAAAAAGTAAAGTGGTGTAGTGTAGTTCTCATTTTATTGGTTGAAATGCAAACTTTGAGCTACTTCACTGTTGTGACATGCATATTTCAAGGAGCTGAGGAGAAGTCTGGTGCCAAGACTTGTGTAATACTTTCTAAAATTCTTGAAAAACCATTCAGTTTAGCTGAAGCCAGAAGGTATTAAGCAGAAGGTATGTTCAGGGTTGTTGTTAGTATCATTACAACTGGATTTCAAGCCATTAAAAAATACTTAAATACTTGATTGTGTACAATTCATCCATGAATCCATATTCAAATAAATCATTTTCAGACTGTTCTCCACTTCTTCAACTTCTGATTTAGGAATCATCCTTCTTCAGTGAGATGAAACATACAGGAGTTGGCATCTTAAACATAGAAGTTTAAGTTTCAGTAGGAAAAGGTTAAAATAAATATCTTGATCGGCATAATATGCCCTCTTGTAAGGGGCCAGAAAAGAATTTCTCATGCTCTAATCATCAACCCCCACCAAAAAAAAAACAACCAAACAAAAAATAAAAAAAAAGAAAAAAAAAGAAAAGAAAAAAAAAAGAGAAGACGAAACCACCGTAGATCTTTCTGTTGATCATATTACTCCTTAACAGAAATGTATGTGCTTTTATTTGTTCCATGTCTGATAAATTGAACGAGCAATTTTTAAAAGATTGCATGATAATCTGTCCCCATTTTAGGTAACAATAAACTGAGCACAGGCTCAAGTGGATGAATATTTTGTTCTCTAGTTTTTCTTGCTCATGTGTTATTAAGCAACTGTGTGATCTGCATTTTAAAAAGTAGTTTTTTCTTTATGTGTTTATAATGCTAATGCCAGATTTTGCACCCTTGGCAAAAATACAACTGAATATGAATGAGACCACCAAACTTTTTTCACAAAAGTAACCAAATGCTAGTCAAGCTATTTTCTCTCCTTCGTTCATTCCTCACTTACTACTAATTAGGAATAAATTTGTGACATAAAGATATAAATTATGTATTACATCAATAATCTTTGGAATGATCAGGTTTTCTTCCTTTTGGGCATTCTGTGATTAAATTTTCTGTTAAAGTATGCTAATAATAAGTATCACAAATTTATTAGCATTTAGTTTCATTTTGTAGGATATCTATAACTTTGGATTTTATTGATCCAATATTTTTTGGTTTGTTTTGGATTTGGTGGTCTGTTTTTTTCCCTACTTCTGATAAAGCATATGGATTTTTTCAGGGCTGAATACTTTATTCTGTTACGACTGATCATTTTCTGTATAAGCTTATAAATCATGATTATTACTGTCTTTTTCATCCTACTTTAAAACCGTTGTTCCTCCTGTATCAAAATTCAAAACCTTTTCAAAAGTCCTATGTAAATAATATATTTTCAATTTTTATGAAAACATGTATCAGCTGAGAAAAGTAAAAGCAGAAGTTTCATATGTAAAAGTGTAATAATTTGAGAAGGCATATAACAGGATTTACATGAAAGAATTCAATAGAGGAATAAATTTATCAGAAAACATGAGTATCTGAATTTTAAACATTTGCTTGCCGTGGCTTATCTAAGTGCCACATTCCCCTCATCTTTTCAAAATAGTTTCATAATGCATAGTGAGGCAGATAAAGAGGAATTGGAAATTAAGTACATCTTTTGATGCACCATTTTTTTGCAGATGAGAAACTGTCCAAGTAACCACTTGCTAAAATTTTACATTCTGCAGTGTTAGAGAATTGCGATACTGTAAAAGATTATTTTCAGAGCTGGGACTGTTGCTTTATATTGTAGAATATCAAAATAGTGTAAAGGCATAACACAGAATGTTAGAAATGAGAGAAAAATAGTAACAAGCTATATATTCTGTGGTAAAAAGCTAATTATTGTATCAAAATGACAACACAGGTTGAATTTTTATTTCAGCATCAGAGAGCTGAGACAAGTACCATGCACAGTGTTATAGTGTGCCTATGAAGCTGATACCATTGAAGGTAAAAGGCAGTCAATGAGGCTGAAAGCTCAGCAATGACAACTGAAGTTAGAAAGCAACAACTGAAGCAAAAATAGTGACAGCATGACGGAAGCTTTAGGGGTAATGATATGAAGCTTCAAAAGAGAGGAGAAAAAAAACCCAGCACAATTCACGTGGTTACAGATCTACAATTCTCAGTTGCAGAGCAGACAACTTATTTTTGTGAGATTGTTGTCCCTGATGGTAAAAAAAGTGAATTAAACTCATGGTCTGCTAAGAAAATAAGAACTATGTTACAGAAGGGATGTCTCCCAAATGGCTTTTTAGTACGTGGTTGGTTGGTTTGTTTCTCAGAAACAGCCAGGTAAGGGAAATAGCAAAGAACCACATTATGTACTGATACTGCATGAGATAATAAAGGGAAAAAAGCATCCACAAGGCATTTCATAACCTTTGCAAAAAGTAGCACTTTCCCAAGAGGACCTAGTGAGTTACCTTTACATCTTGGGACTGGGTCTTTTTTTCCCATGACTGTTAAACTCAGGAAAAAAACACTACTATAAATCTAAGTGAGGAATTGGTAAAATAAAGTTATTAGATAATGCTACCTTAGGGGCTTTTCTTTAATAGGGTAGAAATACATACGGAAATTTTTTTCTCAGCCCTTTTTGTGACAACTGCCCCAATTAATTCATCTTTATGTTTTTGTAACATTGAAATAAAAAGAATTGAATGATTCTCATGACATTCTCCCCAATTCTTTTACCCTACTGGGACCATAGCAGTAAAACAGGAGATTCCCAGTCTCATATGCTCGTGAATCTGAATCTTAACAAGTAAAATTTTTAGAAAGAAATTTCTGTATCATGGATTCCAAGATTAATTTTTTGCACAATATTTTGCTTTTTTTTTAAATATATTTTTTCAAGTGCAGTCATAAGCTTTTGGAAGACTTGAATGTAACCAATTATGCATAGATTGGCTCTATGCCTTGCAGCTTGCTACATGTGTGAGGAATTTAATTTGAGCTACTAGCATGTTTTTAATTAGAGCTTAATTTAGGACTGTAGGTAAATGTCTGCGTCCAAGAGGTGATGTTAGAAGTTATATTTCCTTCATGTTGCCTATTTGCTTCTGCCATCTTTCACCATTGATGTTTACTTTTTCAAATCTTGTTATTCATTTGACTTTTCTCAGATTGTGTGTATAAAATTTGGAAGCCAAACCTGAATCAGGCTGCTCATCTCTGATGAAGTGTGATTGTGTTAGCACTGACAGTTCTAAATCCTTTTGCTCAAGTTAAGCTTAATTAAAATTTTACAATGAAAATTTCAGATGTCTTTGAACATTTTGCTCTAATTTTGAACATTCCTAAAATGAAAAACATAGATCTATTACAACTAGTGCAAGTGTAATGTTACAAGATGCAGATATTACTGTTGGATCTAGCACATTTGAAGCATCTTCTTGAACTGTGTGCATAAATAATAACATCTTATTCTTGAAGTCTGTAGTCATCATGGCCTGGGTTAAGTAATGCTGAAAACTCTAACCTTATTTGACCATCTGTGTTGAAGTTTGTGTTTCCTGCTATTGTGACCTATGGCTCTCATGATTCACACCTGCTTCAGAGTGGCATTCAGGCTTGCCTCTGCTTCAGAACAGATGTTATGCACAGTAATAACTGTTCCTTTTTGTTTATATGGTTTCAAATAAACAATTAAGAGAATGGCTTAAGAGCTTGCTAGATTAGTGAAATGGTTTTATCGTTATGTACTTGTTCACATTTGAAACAGTTATAATGAGACAACAAAACTCTGAAAGTGACTGAGGACTCTGCCTCTGAGATGTTTCTCTGCTAAACTATTAGGCAATATGACACTAAAGAGGGAGTTAATGTCTTATCTAAATGCAAAGGAAGATAAACCAGTCCAACTGCTTCAGTTTGTGTCCAATAACTGGTGAATTGTGTGCAATTGCAGTGAATGATTTCCGGATCTTACAGTTTTCATTTTTGAAAAATCTTTTGCTACCAATATACAGAATATTTTAAAATATTGGGAATGGAATAACTGTCCAGAATTTGTGTCCTACTTGATGACTTGTCCTTTAAACCTTCTTGAACCTTCTTTCATTTTTTTAAAATCCAGAATGTACAAAGAAAAAATCCTACACATTTTTGCCACTGGTGAGTGTATCAGCACAGTACAGATTGTGATATGCAGTTGTTATATGTAAACACCTTCTTTTGTTTTATGAACTTGAAAGCTGTAGTTCATAGACATACCTTTGTGGCTTTCTGAGGTATCCACATCTGCTGCTTTCCTTGACAATGGTGATACAGATGCTGCTATCACCATGGGAATGGTACTCCTGAATGAAGCTGCTACCTCCAAAGGGGATGTTGGAAAAAGGAGAAGTAAGTTATACTTTATGATGCTTAGACAATTAGAAGACACTGTGAAATTACAAGTGAATATCTGATTAAGTTTTCAGATGGTCTCTACCTTAAACCAATGTTTACCTTTAGTTGTTTGGAAAAGAGGAGAGCATAAAAACTGTTGATAAAACTGCATTCACATGAAGTAGTAACAGTAAAAAAATAAGCATTCTCAGCCAAGGTATAGCTTGACACAGTATCTCTACTACATTGCACAAATGCTTTTTGGTTCTTGAATTATATCAGAAGTCAGTGATATTAAAGAACAAGAGTTTCAAAACATCATTTTAAGATGACAACATCCAAAAGAGTGTGAAAATTCTTTCATTTGGTACTCTTGCCAATATTGTGTCTTCAGAGGAAGGTGGAAACTCAGCAGTAGGTGTAATACAGGACATACCCTAATCTTTAATGTCTAAAAATCTTTAAGTTGAAGCACAATTTTTGTGGTTTTTCTGAATTTTGATGGTACTCAGAATATTTGTGAGGTTTTTTGTCAATGAATCACAGAAACACATAATATGAAAGTGTTTTATCCAGAATCAGACTTCCTCACTGTGATGTCAAACAGGGTTCTACTGATTATGACATAGGTTGAAACAGATCTGCCTTTGCACCTTTTATATCCCTTAACTTATTTTGCTCATATAAGCCATTGAAGGTCTTTGGAAGATACCAGATTTCCTATACTGCATCCTTTTTCTTTAAAAGCATTCTAGAACTGTTCATAATAGCTGGTTGAATGGCTAGAGATCTCTCCAATCTGTAGTGATTTGAGGGTCTCCTTCAGCAAGCTGTAGATGTGTCATTAATTCTGAATATCTTCTACAGTAACTCGCTTTAACAGTGGTGTCAAAGGACACAGTGACATAAGTTTAATGGGAATATGATCTTAGATCACAGGCTGTGAACACAGGCACAGTGAAATATCAGTGGACTGCATTAAAAATTCAGGCTCTTTGTGGCCATTATGTGAATGCTTTTTATGTATCTGCCTTGCACTGTTCATGCTTCCAATTTATTCATCCATGCTTGGAAATCATATTTTGAGTGGTGATTTCTTTATAATGAAGTGTGTTTATTAGGTTTGTACCTGGCTAGTTTTCTCAAAATAACTGTAGAAATTTTATATTCCAGTTGACATGTGTCACTTTCCACATGGTCAATTTTAATGAAAAAATGCATCATTGTCAGTTTCCTTGGCTTCATGTTTTCTCATCCTTTGCTCAAAGGCAACACACTTTTGAAGCATGAATATTGCAATTAAATAGCAAGGGGTTGGCTAAAGTAGGAATAGTATAAGGAGAGGAGTTTTTAAAATCAAACTAGCTCACTAGAATCAAAACACTACCTAATGTAGATGAGCTGCATCTCAGTTTGTAACATCCCCCTTTTTAAAAAAATTATTTACATGCAATAGAGTGGTCTATCACAATCAAGAAGGTTTTATGTTATTATTCCACAGGATGCCAACAGATGTTCCAAACTTTGTTTGTTAATTTAAGCATTTACTTTGTTAGTTCATCCTTTGTCTGAAAAGATGCAAAGCACTTTCACCTGGATTGTATCAGATCTGCTTCATTATTATTTACCTTCAGAACCTTAAGATTTATATTGCTAGTGAGCTAAGAGTAAAAAATGATTTGGCTGCCAGCCTTGGAACTTAGAACAGTGAAATTTTTAGCCATTAGTAACTAGATAAAGTAGTTACTAAGCTGCCTTTACTGCTATTTCAGCCATAGATGGTTGGTTAGAGAGAACATGATTCCATTAGTCAAGGGACATTTTTCTAAATGTAATTTTTTTTTTTCCAAAAAGAGCAAGCAAATACCTGAAATGACATTATTTCATATGTATAATTTAATGGGTTATTAAATTCATTATCAGCAGTAAGGTGTTTGCATCCACATACATTTGACTTTCAAATTTCTGCTTTTTTCTTGAAAATACATTTGTCCTGACAGGTTATTTTTTCCTAATAACCATAAATATTATTTGCATGTCTGTTTGAAATCCTGTCAGAAGATAGTGGGCCTCAGTAGTCAAGGCAGTAACATTTTGTATTTAACTGTGTCAAAATTCTTTATAAATGATTGGCATAAATAATACTCTTTGTAGAGATTGCAGTTTTAAATCTTTTATGTGCTAATAAACAAAGTTGTTTTCTTTCCAGTAATATGTCTGGTAGGCCTTGGTCTTGTGGTCTTTTTCTTCAGCTTCCTGCTGTCGATATTTCGCTCCAAATACCATGGCTATCCATACAGGTAATCTGTCTTTAAATTCTCATCCTATAGACTGTAATAGCTCTGTAGAAGTTTAAGAATTGCTTTCAGATTAACAATCTTTAATCTTTACCACTGAAGTCAATGGAAGGTGGTAGAAGCAGGAATTTAAGCAAACCAAAAAGGGCTGGAATGAGACTAATAAAGCAGACCAGTTAAAAGGGTTTGAGCACAGATGCGTGACGTATGCAGTGCCCCATGAAAAATGCAAAAAAGAAGACACGCTTTAGTTGATACTTACTTTTGTATAACTAAGATGTACATAAGACAGGACACAAAACAACAAAGCACTGTATGGTGCTAAGATTTGACTTCACTAAAAGTACCCTTTCCTTTTGTCAGCCAGCCTCACGGAGGAGAGAAAGGATTATGGTTTTTCTAAATTATACCTACACCTGTCAGTTAAAAAGTTGCAATTTTTCTGACAAGTGAAAAATTAGATTTCTCTGATTAGGCCACATGATTAGTACAACAGCCAATTTTGCATTCTGTGTTATATTCCCCTAAAAAGGATTCAGCCTTGCAAAGCCAACTTAGAGGTAACATTTCAGCTATTATCTTACAGTTTTTCGATTAATTTTTGCTGTAAGACTTCAGAAGTATTTTCATTTTTACAGAGCTTGGTCTCTTTAGGCTGTTTAATTGATATTTAGGTTGCTTCAGATTAGTTTTATTATTTAATAACACCATACTGAAGACAAGGAAACTCTTCCCATTGCAATATGTGCACAAGGTATGCTCCTGCTTTTTAGTAATTTCTGCAAAGGAAAGAGGTCTGTAAAGGGCCAGTAGCATCATACTGCAAAATTGCATCAGTATGAAATTAATAGTTTGCCATTTGAGATAGTCTGTCTTGCCTCTCAGCATCCTCTCTGGAGATTACTTTTAGCTTGACAGACTTGGGGTGAAAGGCAGGATCCAGATTCCTTAAGTGTGAGGTATCCTTACCTTCCATTAACTGCTTAAGTAATAAACTTTAAAGAAGCAGGATTTATGAGCTTAATCTGCAGCTCAAAGCTCACTTGAGAAGCATTGCCAAAGAATGGCAACCCATGGTCTGAGCTCCCTTCCATCTTCTCATAAGTTTATTAAATGGAGAAGGCGGTGGTGGTGGCGTGTTCCTTGCCATGCAATTTATCTGGTACTAGTGAGAGCCTGACAGCTGTTCTAGTTCCATTTTCAGTTCATCTTAGGAATGTTCATATCACCTATTAACAACATGCTTATATATCTGTGCCAGACCTTGCATTGCTCTTGGGGGTTTTGGCTGCTGTCTGATACTTAGGATGTCTGGTGCTGAACAGCACTGTGAGCATTAGTTTGCTCTGTGACTTTGCATGCCAACACAAAACCATTAGTGTTAGCACAAACGTAATCACTGAGTATATCTTGTAGTATCAGGTATTATAAGCTTTGGGAATCTTAGTTTAAATAATGTAGGGCTTTTCCCTATTTTCTTGCTGATCTGTTCACTGTAAATACTAGGTGGAGTGGATTTTTTTATTTTATTCTCCCCACAATTAATCAAGAATTTATTGAAATATCAGATATCTTTTAATGGGAGTGTCTAGCAGAAGTTGGAGGCCTATGTAGATTTCATATTTCTCTTTTATTATGCAAGCTAAGAATAAAGGACAGCAAGATTTGGGGCTAGGGAGCAGAATTCTATTAAAAGTTTAATTTAAAAAATTTAGTTTGATAGATGATGCATATCAAAAGTAAGTGTACCTGTTAGTATGCTAAAGCTGGTTAAAAAAGAAATAAATCCAGGACAATGCTGAAAAGAACAATTCATCACAATCCTGATAAAACAAAGTAGTGCCACAGCATGCTGTTACTGTGAAGAAATTATTAGATCCATACACCAAATTCTGTCTTAAGGAGCTAAGCAGATTCAATACCACAACTTACAAATCAAGTAAATTCATAAAGAAATGAACAATGTTTATGCCTAAATACATAGGAAACATTTTATAGCTGGCTAAGTGTTATGTGGTTTTCTTGGGATTTTTTATATATTGTTACTGCTTCTGCACAATTAAGCAAGATCTTTTGGGCTTAGTTGGTCTGTCCTAGATTGTTCCAAGTTTTCATGGTAATAAGTTAATCATTCAGTCTTAAATTCTCACTCAGTGCAGAATTATTAGAATCCATCACTAGAGCTGATCCTTTTGCTTTGCTTTTATCAAATTTCATTTACTAGTTTCAGAAATGTGTAATTTAGTAATCAGGTCCTTTCCACTGTTAAATTTTTCCTATTTCTGTTGGTCTCTTGGGTAGCTCTCACCCAATTTTCTGTTATTTTAAATGACCATACCGTTGATTCTTTGACACTTCAGTGGTCTCAATGTGTCATCTTCATCACAATCCTCTAGCGCTTTTTAGAAAAGCCTCTTTGTTTTTTGTGGATAGTTCTTACAAATTTTAATGAACATTCAGAACACTAAGGAGGATCACGTATATAAACTGTTATTTTCTCTTTCCCCTTTTAATTTAGTATCCTGCATTTTAACTTCAGGCATATATGCTAAAGTACATTAATTTTCTTGTCTGAATTCCTTAAGATCTTCCAAGAAGTTCCATGCCTCATCAATTGATCCCAGTGCTGATATATCTTAAGATGTGAAATATGTCTATCCTTTTCCTTTCACTGGTTGTAGATTTCACCTTGAAACTATCAGTCTTTATGTGATGAATTGTCCTCAGGCTAGTAAAGCTTTGCCTTTAACAATACTAACAACCATGCATACTAATGATCTGTCAGGAAAAAAGTAACATTATGTAAGCCTGCCTAAAGCAACAGTTCAAGAAAACTGAAATTGCTTTAATGCTATATGCATGACCTCAAGCATCAACCACTATCCTTAAAAAAGAAAAAAATTCAAATGTCCTAAGTTGTTTCTGTTCTCTGGCACTGAACAACCAAGTCAGTCCTTTGTGAAACATCACGCATTGGTAAAAAGTGAAACAGTAACACAACCTGCTGTGCATCATCTTTTCTGCAGTGACCTCCATGCAGTGAAGATAAATCAAAACAGAGGTGCATAAACATAAAGCCAGAGTCAAAAACTGGAGAAAGACCATTATTTCTTTTTCTAATGGGGTCTGTAAGGTGCTCTTTAGAGGGCAGGTATATAGGCAGGGACAGTAATTTTGACATACTCTTTTTGATCCACTTCAGACATTTCCAATTCTGATTTGATTCTTTCTTTCACAGGATTTTCTTCTTGAAGACTAGGACTGGGCAAAAAAATGTTTAATTAGTATGCTGGTAAAATATTCTTATACAGGATAGCATTGAAATGGGAAAGGTGGTGCAAAGTGGGGGTCATCATGAAGGTTACTCACTGAGCAAACACAGTCATGATGTATGAGCTCACATGCAGCAAATCTCTCTGCTAGAGCCATTTTTGCCATGGCAGGACTTTTTCATGGCTGTACTAATCCACCTTTTTTATGGGAACCAGATGAAATTTTTCATTTTGCTAAAACTTTCACTTTAATTGATATCATTAACTATTGGAAGATTATGTAATAATTTTATTTTGTACTGTTGAGCATTTTCTCTTTATAATTCTTTCTGGATAAGACAAATATGTTGATATATCTTAGACAATGTTTTTTGGAAGCATTCTCACTCTAGTATTTAAAGTGAATAAATGATATATTAAATATCAGATACTCAGTAACTGAGCAATAAAATGTCATTATATCAGCACAGAATTTCGTCTGTCAGCTCAAACACGTGGAAGTGACACAGAGACTATTCTTCACTATAAGCCAAAACCACGAACTCTAAGGTGACTTTGCTAGTCAGGAAAGAGCTTGGCTCTCTGGAAACCACACCTTAGGTAGTTTCATCCCAAAAAGCATACAGAATATGAAAAAGAATGAGAGAGGATGCTAAGAAGAGAAGATATCAGTACATAAGCACAGCATTGTATTACTGGGAATTTTAGGCATGTAAATATTTGTAACACTGCTTCAAGAGGACACAGAGAAAAGTTTTATCCATGCTTTACTGTTAAAAAAAATTTCTTGGTGTTTTCTTTTTTAGCTTTGGCTGCAAATAATTAACTGCCCCATATTGGTTTTTTCTGCTTTGTTTCTGAATGAAACTTCTAGCAGTTTCATTACTCTTAACACTTTAAATTGTTCTTTCAAGCCTACATTTCATCATTTGTTTTAATCTCAGTTTAAATTAACATCTGAAAATTCCATATTTTCATAATTTTTCATTAAGTACCTTTTGACTTTTTTTAGAACCTGCCCTGCAATTGAATGTTTCATTTTCCAATTATCCTTCATAGCCATTATATTTCAGTATTATTTACAAGTGTAATGTGAATTTTTTTTAGTTAAACCATAAAAAATAATCAGCCTTCTGAACTATATATTGATGGAATGGAAAATACATATTCTTTATTGCCTAGCAGAGAAAATGAACTAAGCTGTGCAAAGCATGATAAATAAAAGATGCCTTATTTTCATCAAAAACCCATAAATTTTAAGTCAGACATAAAGTATTCATTTATTGCTTGGGGAAGGACAGTCAGTGCAACAGGATACACAAATTGCAAGATGCCCCTGAGCTTGAAAAATCCTCACATTCACTGTATACACATCTACCCTTGTTGTAATTAAATTAGTTTCAGTAAAAAAATCCTGTATAATATTGAAATTGAAATTAAATGCAAGTGAATAAAATAGAGTAGTTATTTCTTGGAAATACACTGGAAAAGTATTAGTACATAGAACAAATAGTTTTTACAGACATATGACATTAAATTAATAAACATGAGTACTAACAGCTTTTTAGCTATTTCATGCACAATTAAATTGATTTACCTTAAGTTTATTAATTGGTAAACCTACTTCTGATAAATACCAGGACTCACAATTTGATCTATAGTGCCCAGCAAAATTGGCTACTTTCTTTAAAACAGCAGAAATCATGATTATTTTAAAAGAGAAGAAAACAATAATACACAGTCGTCAAAACAAATCCCTTACATTTAATATTCTCTATACTACTACTGTTAATGTGGCTAAGCAGTATGTTGTTCAAGAAAGAAGCTGCCCGTGGAAATGGAAGGCAACACAGTACCCTCTCCCTCTGTTCATCTAAACCATCTAACAGCATGCTGAATTCATGAAAATTCACAAACCTCTATATTCTTTATGGGAAGTGTCGACATCAGTGCTGCTTTCTAATCCTTTAAAAAATGGTAGATCTGAATTCTGGATGTCTGGGCCCGTCGCAGGGCTCTTAGGAAGGATGTGCTTCTTACTGTGGCAAACCATTTGGATGCTATTCTCCCAGTAGGACCTTCCTTCTGTGATTATCACCATTAAAAATGCCTCTTTTTGTTTGTATGTCTGTCCTATAAGTCTTGCAGTTTGCCATTTACTTTTACCTATTTCTGTCCATTCCCATCTAGTTTATGTCTGGCTTGTCTATGTTTATCCAGGCTTTCCTGTTCTGCTTCACCCTGTTTTGCAAAAGGGAACATGTTTTCTTTTGTCTTTCTGCAGATCTATCCCAACAGATGTTGTCCAGTTTGTTACTCTTGATTTTTTCAGAAACTGCCCAACCCCCATCTCCATCTTTGTGGCTACTCTATGGTTTTTTCATGGTGTTTTGGCTTTCTGTAGTTTTCCACAGAGTCAAAGAATGGTTGGGGTTGAAGTGACTCCTGGAGGTGAATCATTCTTCTAAAGTAGGTTCACTTGTAGCAGGTTGAACAAGATCACTTCCAGGCAGGTTTTTGACAGAAGCAGCCTCCACGACCCCTCTGGAGAGCCTGTTCCACTGCTCTCTCACCCTTGAAATAAGAATGTTTGTCCTTATATTCAGATGGAACTTGATGTGTTTCAGCTTTCTGCCCTAGGGTTTTTACTTCTTTGCTTAAATTTTCTTTCTTCCACTTGTTTTAGAACTTTCGGTGTTTCTCGTATCTGTATTCTGTCTCTTAGCTGCCTAAGTGCAGTCCCCTTATAGACAGAAAGTAAGGATCAATAGCTGTGGTAGTAGCATGTTCATCCAACTGCTGTATTTGTATTTCTTTGTTGTTATATCATTGAGTCTTCTACAACTCTTAAGCTGATCAATGCTGCCTCTCTGACTATTGAAATCTTCAGCCCTTCCCAGTCTTCTCTCCAAACTTTTTCACTACTATTAGTCCTCTCTCTCTTCTCCTCTCAGATCCTTTCCTATACATGGCCTTACACATGTGCTCTAGACCTGGGTTATGTTTTCAGTCACATGTGCTCAGCATTCTTACTTCCCCCTTCAGCCCTCTGCAATTCATCTCTTCATGCAGTGGTTCTCGCTGGCTTTTCCCTGTGGTTAATCCCTTCACCCTCCAGCACCCAGCCACTTGCCATCTGTTTTGCCTTAGCTTGTATGTCTTGCCTAACGAGCTTGTCAGCTTTTTGCAGCAGTGAACATCTTTATACTGGTACAGTCTTTTAAGCTCGTGGCACTTGTATCTATGTTTTTTAATGATTAATTAATGCCATGAATGGAAAAACTGGTGAAATTACTACAACATGTATCTTAGTGCACACTGCATATCTAGGAGTTGAAAGACCTACCAGGCAAAGCTAGAGGCAGTACTTCCATTCAGTAATTCCTTGCTTGTATGTTTGTACAGTTAGTCCATAGTCATGCACAAGTCTCTCTGTGTTCCCATTTCCCAGTCTGTGGGACTTGTAAAAGTACTTAGAAAGGTGTGACACACAATATATATCTACATTTTAGAAATAAAAAGTTTCCTTCCAGGCATAAAGAAACAACAATAGCGTTGGAAACTTCTTAATTTATTGAAATACTAACAATTTAAGAGCCTGCAACCCTACAGCGCCTTTCCAATCACTCTATACTCTCCCAACTCTGGGGCCACTTCAGCAGTAAACGAAGATGGTTTTAAATAAACCTGAAACATCCCCTGGGAGAGATTTCTCACTTCAAGTAGTAAGAGCAGATGCAGAACTTGATTAAAGAGAACAGATGTTTGAAGAGTGTTTTGCTTTTTAATTTTTTTAAATAGACAAATTTAAGTTTCAATCACTTATGTTTTATTTGAAAACTTTAATGCTTGCTTAGTAATTACTAAATGGAATATAAAAACTTAAGAGATTATTACACAAATGTCAAATGACTTTTCTAATTTATGTTTTGAAGTCCTTGTTTATTATTCTTTTCAAATAATTTTGGTGCTATGTTTTATATGCATTTTTCAGCATTTAATCATGTTTTCTTTCTTTTCAGCTTCTTAATTAAATGAATTCAAGCGGGATTCATTTAGAGCTGCTTACCATGAAGATTAGCTATAACTGCTATTTTCAGCCCACCAATGTTACATGTATTCAGGAATCTTTTGTTGGTTCATCTGTTTTTTGTGATAATTTGTATAGTATGGTGATAGAGAAATGAATGCAGTTTTATGCAATGAATGCGTAATTTATAGAAACATATAGTAAATATCTCACTGGGAAGTGCTAAAATGTTATGAATATAGTGTGCTCAAAAATTTAAATAAATTTCAGTATAATAGGCTTCTGTTTAAGTCTTCCTTATTAACTGTACTACATGGGTCCAAAGGGTATTTCTGAGATTTTTCAACTGAAGTTTGTTTTAACATGTGTTTTTGAACTGAACAAAATAATCAGTTCTTTAGCTACTATTAAGAGATATACCTGGTGGAAACTATCATTTAATGACTACACCTTACCCTCACTTTTCTTTGTAACAGTATTTGTATAGAGTCTCTGATCACCTCTGACATGCTGAGCCATTAACATAAAATTATATTCTACACATTTTCATCCTGGAGTTCTTTTCCTGACTCAGCAGTGTGTAGAGTACATACAAGTTCATCTCTCTCTTATGCCAAAGGATGCAATTCATAATGGAATTCATTGTGGAATCTTGAAGGCAAGAAGGCTTGCATCAGTCAGAACTCAGGTCCTTTTAAGCTCAGTCTGTGGTGACAAAATGGGAGGGTGGCGGGCAACAATATTTCATAACCCAAAACATGCTTATTTTCTTTTTTAAGTAGCAACAGGAGAAAGGTATTATCCTGAGTGATGCTTGTAGCACAGTACAGGTGAGTCTATTGGAACTGGAGTTACAGTTGCCAGTTTTATGTGTCCACTGAGCTTTGTGAAAAGCTCATATAGGAATTAGTAATGCCATTTAAAAGTGCCATTTTTTAGCTATCCACATCTCATATTTATGTGAATTACTCATAAATCCTTGTATATACCTGTGTAGTATATTCTCAGTGGCTCTGGAAACAAGAATCATCACAAGATATTCTACCTCAGTCTTACTTCTTTTCCTCCCTACTGGTAGTTTCCAACTGGTACTTTTCCAGGTACCAATTCACTGTCAGTAGCATTAGGAATTTCTTCATTCATAATATAAAAATGCCTCTAAATATGAGGATAAGATTGACTAAAGAAACTCACTAAAGTGAGTTTACAAAACTCACTTCATCTAATGCTTTTACCTGTTTCTTCTCCAGAAATACTGGTATGTTAAGAACTGGGAAACATTTTTGGACAAAAAAAAAAAAAAGGAAAAACAGACCAAGACCTACTAGTTACCCTAGTGAAAACACTAGAGGGTTCTAGAGCAATATTTAAATTAGAAGCTGAGTAAAAACTGAAACTCAAGACACCTGGTTCACAACTAATGTTGACTGTGAAGGGGGTTGCAGCCTTTTCAGAGGTGCTTCAGTTGTTACTCAGGAAGGCAGATCAGCTTGTCCATGATTCCAGTTGACTGGCACATGCCAGTGCAAGGAATCCAGGATAGAATTTGCAAGAGCTTTATGTCAGTGCTAGAAGCATGAGAAAGGGATGGAAAAATTAAGTTGTATGGTATTGAACAACAGCCCTGGTATAACAAGCATTCAAAGCCCTGGTAGGAAAATAAATAAATCAGTAGGACAGTTACCAGGCTAATGACATAAGGATGGCACAGCTGGATCTGCAGGTGGCAAGGTGGGGCTGTATGGGAAAGATTACATGAAGTGCAACAGCACAGACATCTTACAGGAAAAACAAGAAGCAGAGCAGTAGGTCTCCATGGTTGGAATTGTATTCTAAAAAAGAATTGGAACTGTGCTACTTGATCAAGATGACAGATGACTGGAAAGCAAAAGAAGGAAAAGTGCAAGTTTCAGACAGGGAGTAATAGTGAGAGATCTCAAGACCTCATGCTAATGAGACTAAATATGTCAGCTTATGATGAGGTGAAGCATTCCAGTGACACATGACTGCCTGCTGGAACAACTAATAGATCTCAAATAGTATCCAAATGAAAAGCAGCAGCTTGAGCAGTGCATGGGTGCTAACATACTATGTAAGAGGTATTCATGGGATAACTACTCTATAACAACAACCACAGTACAGTAGGGTAAATGTTGTTGCAGGACAGGACAATCAAAGTGAAATCTGAAATAAGTTGGAGTATATTAGAAATAAAGGCAGCTAATAATGCAAACAAACCTACCTCCCTTCCCCCACCCCAAACAACAACAAACAATAGGCTAAAAGCAAGACACGTACAAACAGCCTGGTGGCTGTTTAATACTTAATTAGAAGCACAGATAAAATATGTACCACAATTTAAAAAGAAATAAAAACACAGCAGCACACAGGTCAAGTGTAAAACAACAGGTTCAAAAAAATCACCTGAAAATGATGCTCATCATAGTAGCATGGTAGCACAGACTTCTTAAAATATACCCAAAGCAGGGAACTAGTCAGAGTTGATGACCAGTGATAAAGACCATGACAGAGAAGCCAAATTCTCTGCAGCAGCTGGGCCGGAAAATTTAGGTCAACATGGTCTGGCACATTCTGTGTAATTGTTTTAAATAGATAAGCTAGGTGCTTGTAAGATCTTGGGACCAAATGGCATTCATCAAAGAGCTCTGAAAGAAATCACATGTGAGATTGCAGAACTGCTGAGCAAGGTGCCTTCACCTATCATTACAGATTGCCTCTGTGTCAGATGACTGACAGATTGCCAACACAGTTGTCACCTATAAAAAGAAGAGTCTAGAGGGAAAGCTAAGCTACAGATCAGTGAACAATTTCCAATCCTGATGGGATGGTTGAGTTGGCAATAAAGAGTAACCTTACTGAGAGCAAGGATAAACATAGTCATCTGAAAAAAGGTGTAGGACTTGTATAAAGGAGAATTTAAGTTCACAAAGCTTGTAGATAGCTTAAAATAGTGTCTGAAAAGCACAAGGATAGAAATCCCTTGGTAAGGATTTATTAAAGAACCTAATATGGGATTGGAAGAGATGTCCTTCTCATGACTTGAAAGCCAATTAAAAGATACCAAGAAAAGGATAGGGCTTAATGGTCACTTTTTATGGCAGTAAAGTCAGAAATACAATCTTACTGAAAACTGGTGCTGGGACCACTTGAATACATCTTCATCAGTGATGTGTAGAAAATGCAAGTGCGGCGCAACCTGCGTCACAGATAAGCTCACAGTACTGTGCTGATAGGGAGAAAAGTCCACTAAAACTTTGATGGGTAAGACAGATGTTTTGATGGGTAAAAACTTGGGAATACATCTAGAGAGAAAAAAAAAAATCATACCTTGTTCAGCTAACACTCAGGAAAAAGACATGGTCATAGCTGAACATATTTTAGCAGAGTTGTCAATGTGCACTGACAGCCAAAGAGAAGATGTTTGGTGTCTTCAGTAGAGGGGTTTGGGTAACAAGAGGGGACAACACTACAACTACACACAATCTCTGTGGATTCCTATTGAGTTCTGTACATAGTTCTGATATACACATCCCAAAGACTGAGCAGTTCAAGGTACAGGTGGAGATAAGTAAGCAATGTCTCTTAAAAAACTAAGATTCTAAATAAACAGGAGTATGGTACTAAAAAACTTAAAGGCACTTTTCACTAGTTTGTGTTTGCAGCAGTGGACACCTAAAATCTTTTAATAAAAGAAATCCTTACTTGAGGATCAAAGTATCCATGATTCATGGATCTCCTGATTCATGGAAGCAAATCCCTACAATTAAAGTTGCAAAGAAAATATTAAAAAAAAAAAAAAACGACAACAACAACAAAAAAACCCGCACTATTCTTTTTTGAATTAAATTTAACTCCAGATACTCTTCAGAAAAGCCAAATAAATCTCTCTCCACAGTGATGTTGAGTGACATTAACAAGGTTCGGTGTCCTGTTAAGGACTTAAAAATTACCTCGACTTGATTGCAGGTGTCTCATCACGCAGAGCCACAGACAAAT
Source organism: Promerops cafer (assembly GCA_013398275.1). NCBI lineage: Eukaryota > Metazoa > Chordata > Aves > Passeriformes > Nectariniidae > Promerops > Promerops cafer. The sequence goes on along the minus strand of VZSE01010647.1, from coordinate 311,379 downwards.
TCAGGACTTCAGTGTTAAATGTTTTAAGATGTCCTTTGAGCAAGTTAGAAACTCTGTGAGTAATTCTTTGTAATACATTTTGCTCTCTATGTTTGGTAGTACTGAATAACTATATTCAAGAGAAAAATGTAATAGAGATGTATTCTCTAGTGTGAGCTGAAAATCTTATGCTCTTGTTGAGGCTTTGGAGGTTTTTTTTTACTCCCCTGTATTTCTGTCCTAGAGGATTTTGACCCCCATATCTTTCATTTCCAGATGCACATACATGTATACAAAAGAATGCCTCATTAGGAGTTCTTAATGAAAAGACTTCCAGTTAGAACATCTCAAATCCAAGAGCAGACATTCCCCTACACTCAGTCCATGTATGAACAGGAACACTGTTTTTCTCTGAACTGTGGATACATGCTACATACACTAAGAGCTATGCAAGTTCAGAGCTTGTTGTCTGTCACGTGGCAAACTGAACCCTCATCACCCGTAAAGATAAGTCAAGCAACTCAAGTCTAAGTTTCTTTGACATTATCATATGGAGACAGAGAAACAGAACTTTATGGAGTTCTTTTTAATTTTATGTTACCTATGCTAATAATTTAAATTCTATGTCCTCCATTTACCCCAGTTAGCTATACTGCTATGCACCAGATAGGTGGCATGAATAAGCAACCCCAAATTTCTTTCTTTTTGCAACACAATAAATGTATGATGCCCAAAGAAGCATCATCCTATATTTCCCAGGGATGTCTTTACTGTGCATTAACACAGGTCTGTGTATTTTGAGATTAGTAACTTTCATAACATTATGCAGTGCTGGTCCCTCTAGAAGTACTTGAATGAAATAGGGAATATTTTTCTGGTTTGTATTTAGCCTTTCTGCCTTGCATTTTAAAAACGTATCACAAGTACACAGAGTAATGAAGAAACCTTAGAAGTTCCAAAGTTTGAAAGCTTTGTTTTATCTTCTAATAGTTACATTTTTGCTCCAGGAGTCTTACTCTAGAGAGAAAAGAAGCCTCAAGGTAAGTCATTACCAAGCAGCGCTTCAGGCAAAAACAGTGCAAAATAAGAGTTTATCTGGGCTGTAGAGCACACACTACCATAAGTATTTGTTTCCCCTCCAGTAGCACTTGGTGCAGGAGTTTCATTCTTTGGTTTTAAGAATAGAGAACAGGAAGCTTTATATTGCATTTAAAAAGCTGATAGAGTCCTGTTCAGTTTTAGTTTGTTTCGTAATACTATGTATTTTCATTAGAAATGGAGTCATTTAGCAGAATGAAGGTAAGTATTCTGCTAAATAACTCCATTGCTAATGAAAATATTTCCTTTTTTATTTATCTAATTATTTAGATAAATAAATTTATTTATTTAAATATTAAAAATATTTTCATTGGTCAAAGCTAGTGGAAGTTATTGTTAGTATTAGAAGAAGGTTGCAGCCAGTTTTTGCCCTCAAGAGGATGTGGCCATCTATCTGTGCCAATAAAAAGTCTTCCCTAGTCAAGGCATTTGAAGCTAGGAATAATCATACCTGGTGCTGAACAGCCTTTAGCCCTTCTTTTTCTATAATTTCTCACTCTCCTCAGCTGTGTTCAACCAATTCTTTCCTCCACCTCTATCTTGGATAGAGCCATGGCAGGTTGATGGCCCAACTATGATGGCACTTAAAATCCTCATCAGATAATTGCTGTTCAGATGCCCTGTTTTCTCCAGGCTTTTGCATCTCTGTCTCACCACTTTTAAGTGAGAGCCACAGAGCTCGACTGGATTGTTCTGTGATTTCTCAGAGAATTTCATTAACTCAGAGGTGTCCAGCCCCAGGCCAAAGCTCCCTGCCCTCATACACACATATCCCATGACTGCCTGACCCAAGCAACCTCTTCCTACCAACTTCTCTGCTGATCTCCTTCTAAGGTGATACTCTCTGAGGAGGGCTGGACTAGCCCAATCCCCCTGCACTTTGCAGTAGAATGATCTTTCTTTACCACAGCTTGCATATTATAAAACACCAAGAGGAAACAAAGCTAAAAATCAGCCGCTGCTGTACAGAGTCACATCAGTCCAGTGACCTTCCTGCAGTTAGCAGCCCATTTGTTGCCTGGGACAGGCTTAAAGCCCAACAGAATAACAGATACAGCTTGGCAAAAATAAAAGTTTGCAAACACTGCAATTACTTGCACCTAAGATGTTCGATTGACATATAATGCGACCAAAACTTGAATACAGAGAATATGTAGAAAGAGCAGAGTAAGCATTTCTCCAGCACTTCTCATTCAGGGACAGCAGGATATAGTCACAGTTCATTGCTTTATAATGCTGCCTCTGTCCTGAAGCCATTGTAGGTTCATTTCAAACTTACCCTCACAGCTCAATTATTTAATAATTTTTATAAGTTCCGGGAATTTTAATGAGCATTTTAAATGCCTCAAGACATTACTGATTGTAATGGTACAACTTCATCCTATATCCTTTCTATAGTCACATCTGTCAAAACCTTTAGCCCAGCTCTCCTGCAAGAGCTATCTTACTGGAATTTCCTCAAAGAAAGATTTCCTGCTGGGCCTGGAGCTCTTAGCTCCTTCCCCAGACTGGTTTCACCAAAAACAAAAAAAAAAGAGGAAGAAAAGGGGGAAAATGTGTCTAAACCACAGGCATACACATTACAGCAAATCTGAAGACTGCATTTTAGTTCACAGAATCAAAACAGTGAAAGCATCCATGCCAGTGCATTATGACACTGAGTGAAACCACTATAATGTATAATTAAGGCAGACAGATAACACTGAAAAATCTAGCCACCACAGATCTAGAAACAGGGTTTGTTCATGTTTGAAATTGTTACCAGGTGAGGCAGTTCTTAGGATGGTCAAGAAAATTAGTCTTAAATGGCTACATAGCTAAATATCAAAATATCATAAGGTCCTATGACCTCTGTCCCCACAGAGACTCCTGCCAGGAAAAATCTAAATATAATATACCAACAAATAATCTACACCTTTTTTCCTATGTATTCAGGGACATTTTGAATGCCTCTAGAGACTCTGTTTATTATAAAATTTTGTTTCATGAAAAACTGAAAAAACCCATTTTGATCACTAAGAGCTCTTCAAAAGAGGTGCATAGTATTACAAGGCATAGTACAATAAGTCAAGGAGTCCACTGTTCCATATTAAACCTGTCTTTCCTTAAAATCCCCTAATTTAATGATCTTTCTTTCAGCCTTCCTTTCTTGCCAAATCTTAGGTGTATTAAAAAGCCCTCCAGATTTCCTGTTCCTTCAAGAGACTATCTACTGCTAGTAGTGCACAAATATAATCACTTTTCTTTCAGAAGTGGCTTGGTACTTTCAAGTGTCATTCACACTGAGAGATACCTTAAGAAATGCATTAAGAGAATTTGTTTTCACTTGGTTGTGCTTTCTGGGTCACACTTCCTTTAAACACCTCTTCTGTCTGATTCACTTCAGGAAAACATTAACATTTAATGTCATTACAGGCTTAAGTAGATATTTATCATCCTCCTGAGGGAAGGAATTTCCTTTTTGTAGGCTGCAATTTTTGTGACACTAATATAAATCAGCACTGAAAGGTGCTCTAGTGTGTCATGTATTAATAAAGACAAAAAACTAGGCAAGATAATAGAGATAAATGAAGATGTATAACGAAATGGCTTGAAACAGACTGGCTTTCAGCACTATTTTCACATGGGGCAAGGTGAGCAGCAGTACTCCCAGCAATGTCAGAAGTCTAAAAGCAAGAGTAGTGCTCAAGATTTAAATTTATAATATTGTTGTCAGTGGATTTATAGATAAATTACAGGTACAAAATGTACTCTTAATACACACCAGCTCTCACTTATCACATGCTAGCTGCAATTAAATAACAAATATATCTATGCAAGCTTTCCTGGAGTCTACTCACCATACTTTCCAAACCAATGTTTGCATTATGAAGAAATAACGGAATTAGGTTTCATTCTCCCCACAAATATTGTTTGCATTCAGATATTCTATGTGTTGATAATCCTTTATTTAAGCTTCTAGAGGTTAGTTGTGATCAACAGTATCTGGCATTCAGGTAAGTAACTGGTAAGTCTACTTCTAAAGTACATAAGTAAAACAAGAAAGCAGTTATGTATGTATGTATGTATGTATGATGTAAGGAACTGCTGGCATTCAGTGCTCAGTGCTAAAACATGCACGAAGAACCCAACTACACTATTTTTACAGGACAGAACAGAAATTTTTTTACATAATACTGAATGTAGGAAATGTCTGGGAAGAGCTCATTCAGCACAAACTCTGAACAGAGAGGATGCTGCGTGTGATTTGAGTTTAACAGAACAACCATAGGGGTAATTTAGCTTGTGGATCTGACATGTAGCCTTCTATGTAATTAGGATTACAGCTTTATGAGATACAAAATAATGAATAATCCTGGCTTATAAAAGCAACAATTACATTTTACATGAATCTTTTCTTATGCAAAGTAGTTGTCTTCCTACTTAGGAATAATTGATTGGTTTCCAATTTGCTTAGTTTAGGAGACTGCCAGGCTGAGTTCTTCTTCATGCATGCTACCAGCAGGCACACATTTGTGCTAATTATCAGTATCATCTTCAAAGTCCTGATAAAAAGTGTCATGGCAAGAACAAGAGCACTTAGTGCTTCTGATAAACAAATTAAATCAAGCTTACAAGTCTCATAATAGAAAGCAACTTTATATCTACAAGTTATATCTCCTATACTTTCCATTGCAGTTATTACTTTCAATACAGAACTATAATAGGAAAACAGATCAGGCAACATGAAGTATAAAAATATGGAAAATTTCCACTTATAAACACAAGTTATGAGTTTCCAGTATTTGCAAGCAGATGTGAGCTCCAGAAGATGGTAAAGGCAACTGGACTGTAAATAAAAACAGCAGATCAAAACAAAAATAGAAAAACCCCAATGCATCTATATACTGATTTTCCCCTCCATCTGCATGCAGTTGCATGTCATGGGTGTTGTGATGGAAGGTACAGGCTGCTTTGCTCCCAGCCAGACACAGCACCAGGAGTGAAGGACGTGGCTCACTCCCCAAGGGTGCTGCACCTCCCCTGCAGGCACAGTGTCAGGCAGCATGCTGAGGAGAGGCAAAGGGACCGGGTGTCTACAGCACAGACTGACATTTAAGGCACTCTTAAGAAGCAGAAGAGAGAAGATACATACCTAGAACCCAGAAATGTTAGAGCTCAGCCTGTCCAAGGAGAGCACAAGAGACCATATAGTTTCATGGGATCTAAGAAAATCATCCACTGAGCAAGGATACAGTGGGAAAGATAACTCTGTGTTAAATGACTCATGTGTTGGTCCATTTTCATCGCAGCTCCACATCATAAAACCCTGCCTTTAAAAACTGCATGGCCTTTGTATGCTAACTTCAAGGAGAGAATAGAAACAACTCAATTCCAGCTCTCTCTGATCAAGAAAATCAGGAATCTCATATAGACACAGCTCTCAAAATGGCTTCATATGGCCTATATAGAAATTCTGACAAGGAGACTTGTCTTTTGTCTTGTTGGTTCCCAGCATAACACAAAAAGGTCAGAGTCAACAGGATATGCAAGGAGTGCTTTGATAAAGTTATAACAAACGTTTACATGCATGTTCATATACCAAGAATTTTCAGAAAGCAAAGTACCAGTACAATCCCACCACTGGGCTGAAGTCCTTCAGTTGTGCCTGGGACAGCCTCTGCCCTCCAGAAAAGCCTCTCCAGCAGTGAGGACAGCTTCTGTCCCACAACACTATTGCTCACAGAGTCCACACCATCCACCTCGCTTAGGCTTCCTTGCTCTCTGCAAAGCTTCAGGTGCCTCCTCCTGTTCTTTTATTCCCAGCAGCTGAGCCCATTTCCTTCAGCTGTACTTTATTCATGAGGTTCCCCCTGGCCTTGCCCCCAGCATGTTTGTAAATCCTAGTGGTGCAAACGTAGGTGTTTAATCGGAACCCTAACAGAAGCTGAAATTGTTACAGATTTGAGTGTAGTTACCTTTTAGAGTAGCTAAATTAAAATTAGCATAGGCTATTTTAATTTGAAAGTACTTTCCCTAAAATATGTATATTCATTAATATACTATTGTATAATTAGATCTATTATCTTCCTAATTATACTAATAATATTATATTAATTAATATGCTTCCTTTTTTTATGGTTATATTTTGTTCAAAGTAGAGAACAGTTCCAGAATTCAAAACACAGAAGCTTTGAAACTATCAATATGAACATAATAATGAAAGATGCTGCTTGCACTTCTTTTTTCCTTTTTTGATTGACATCATTGCACTTACTAATATATCTGAGCTATTGCCAGAATCTCCTGCAAAGGATGCATTCATTAAATTTTAAAGCTCGGATGTGCAGTGAGTGACTGCCTGTGAAATGAAAACTCTGTTCTAGTGAGATTCAAAGCTGAAAACAAGCTCAAAGGAAAATTGCTTCTCTTGTCAAATCCTTCTTAAAACTTTGAGTAGATTTCCACTTAATCATCTTCAAATTCACTTGCGTCCAAAACTAGTAGTGCTTACTTGTAGCATGGCCAAGATTATTTTGTATTTGTTGTTGAAGCTGGGCACTACTTCCAGGTTGATTGTCAATAAGTGGATACCTTTATCTGAGACAGTCCTGGAAGAGGTGTTTGTATGACTTGAAAAAAAAAAACAAAACAAACAGATAATCTGCAGGACTCCAGCTATAAAGATGAGGCTCCTATTTTTCAGGCTCTTGCTACAAGTGTATGGTCAGATAACACTTTTCACATGCTTTTTCAGAAAGTATCATGCCAAGTACTTTAGCATAAATGTACTGGGCTTTTTCCTTCTTTGATCTAGCTCCCTTTGATCTAACAGCTATGGTTTAATTAAGACTAATCTGCTAATGAAGAGGAAAAAAAATTACAAAAGAGAAAATTAATGGTCATGCCGTCACACATAGGTCACCCTCTGACAAGGTCTGAGCTTTTTCAGTGTGATCCTTTTGATGGACTTACTGCCTGCCATTACTGCTCTTGTCCAATGTCACAGGGGTACAGTTCATCAAAGTAACTGTTCATGAAGTATGTAGTACTGGTGCAAGCTGCCAGGATGAGATGTAGTTACACTATTGAGCAGTACTGTGGCTGAATCTATTTCCTTCTTTTCCCTTTAAGCTAACAGGGAAAATTATTAACAGAAAATGCTAACAACTTTAAAGAATGCTACTTGCAACTCCAAATATTAAACCCCTGCATCCTTTTTCTAATTGCAATGAAATAAAAAACTTCTGAGAATAAAAATAAAATTATAAATAAATAAAAATAACGCAAGTTCAGTTTCTGAGAGATCTGAAGCTGTAGGTGACATCCTGCAGTTGTATTGCTCCCGGCAGAACCACCCAGGTGGATATCCCCTAACTCCTGTCAAAGCCCTTGATGAGTCCCTGCAGGGATATAGCACAAATCTGGAGAGCCACTCCACTAGGTATCCACTCCCTTTCCCCACCAGTGCTTCCTGGCCTGCACCAGGGGTAGACACCCTTATCTGGACCCATCTCAGGGATCAAAGAGCAGCCACCACACCAGGCCCAGCTGACACATGGAGGAGTAAGGGAAAGAGGGAGCACATCTCTACGGAGGGTACACGGAGCACACCTTTTTTGCACACCACTCTCACAGCTCCTCTGTCTGGGGGGCTTCCAGAGGAGGGACCATGTCTTCCCCCACCTCTCCCCTTCTTACCTGCAGTGTTTCCTGCCTCTGGAGACAGCTCCAGGTGTGTCTGCTCAGAATGGGGGAGCTTGCTCTCAGGAAGCAAAGTAAATTCTCTATGGAGCAGTTTACTTAAGTGCTTACTAAACTCCAAACATTTCATCTTAATGAAATAAATAATTAAATAATACTAAGAACCTTGCACCATTTCCTGTATTGAATCCTACAAACTTCATTGATTCTGCAGCTTGAGGAAAGGTAGGCCCTGAAGTTGTCTAAAGGAATAAAAGATTTTATCTTTTTCTGTTAACATCAAGAAAATGAATAAAAAGTAGCAGCACCTATCCTAGAGAAATGTGCAAGTCACAGTTGTGGTTTGCCCACCTAACTGGTAAGATGCAATGTGGCCAAGGAAAATGGAATTATTTAGATGCCAAAATCTGAGCCTACTTGGAACTATTGATCAGTTAAATCAATAAAATAAAGCAGAATAGAATAGAATAGAATAGAATAGAATAGAATAGAATAGAATAGAATAAGAATTGAAAAGACAAAGTGAAATGAAGTGTAATAAAATAAAGATAAAATAAACCAAATAAATGGAACCCCCTCCATATTAAATGCCATTAACTGCTGGAGTCGAATCAATATCTTAGAATTGTATAAAATCTACTGAATTCAGTGGCAGTGTTACTGAACTGTGTCTAATAAGTTGTAATGACTGATAAAATTATCCACCATTTGCAATTACACATAAATATTTTATGGAAAAAATCACAGTTGTAGAATTTAACTGCTAGACAGAATTACAATTTGTGTACATATTTCAAGGAAATTAGGTGTAAATTGTAAATAGATTTTGATTATTTATGTGTTTTTAATGTTTCCTTAAATGCTTGTGGATAACTTTTTCTGCTTAATTAAGCTACACATTTATAAAATGTATATTACTGTTGGGAATAATCTTCCTTCTTCCATTCTGCATGTTAACTTTAGCAAAATTGCTGATCAATTCATAAAGATACTTGAACAGTTGAAAGGTTCATAAAATCTGATTCTAAAAATCTCTTCACATGCTGATAGCACGTGGAATAATGTCTGTTGTCTTATCAATATGTTTGTAAAGTAATATTCTGCATAATTGTTTAGAAGAGACTGATGTGGTAGAACTCTTACCAGGAGCCTTTACCTTTAGACCTTTCTCCCCTCTGGTCTTTGTTTTCACAGCAACAACTTCTCTACTTTGACTTGATAAGTGATGTTTCCCAAATAATATAATGAAACATCATCGACTACGGATTTATTTTCCCCCCACAAAATGATTTGTTTCACATTTATTTTTACCTGTTACTATTGTGGTTGCACTCAGACAAGATTGGTGACATGCAGTGTGTAAGTGCATGCAGCTGCTGGGGAAATAGCTGCAGTGCTCTTCCTTTTTCCTCAGAGTGCCACAAAAATCAGTCCATGAGGTCTGTGAGCACATTTTGATGCATTTGAAAATATTTATGACTAGGTGTTTACAATAAAGTTCCAGGGATCTGGAATTTGCCATCCTGATTGCTCTGAAATAATAAAAATACAATGAGCCTCAACTACATTCTGCAAGTCATTTCACCCTTTGAACCTCTTAAAGTAAATAAAAACTTTACAGATGTTTATTTTCTAAGCACGTAAATATTCTGACTGAACAAACTGCATCTGCTTCACTTTGTCTGCATCCCATGAAATCGTTACATTGTCTTATTCAACTCTGCTAGATCCTGAAGGTCTCTGCTTGTTTGACAGAGTAATGTCTACATGCATCACTTGGGAGGGACCTTGGGAACTTCCACACAAAAGAGCCCTTGGCCCTATCTTTTCCATACTTCCATGATTTTTGTGTTTTGTCAATCACTGATGTTATCAGAATTGCATCTCATTACTACTTCTGTCAATGCCTCAAGAGGAGAAATCAGTTCTAATGTTTCCACTGATCCATGGAGGAACAGTAAAGCAATGGGGGAAAAGCAATGAATGTACCTGAAGAATGAAGATAAATTTCTCTTCTGATGATGTTGTGAGATGTTTTGCTCCTGACTGCATCTGCCTCTTAATTTGCATTCTTTTTAGAATGGAGCTACAATTCATAACTACCTTTATTTGCTTCTCATCAAATTCCTTGGGATTTACCCATCAAAGAAAAAGGCTTAATTACATTGCCAGGATTCATTAAATTGCCTTTTGACTTGAAATTCATTTCCTGGCATGAATGAAAAACTTTTAAAAAATCATAGGTCCCTTAAGAAAATTATTTGAATTCCTTTAACAATGACACTGGTATTTTACAGAATAAAAAGAGGCAACAAATCTAACTTTGTAAACACTTGGCGCAAAAATCGATGTCAACAATAATCTGAGCAAATATTTACAGAATCTGAAAAGGAAGTAAATGTTGCATTTACAAGAGAAGAAAAAAGGCCTTGAGAAGGGAAGGAACTGCCAAAATAAAATAAGCTACTGCTGTGAATATCTTGGCAACAGAGAAGAACTGTTCCCTGATGTCACCAGCACTGGCTGAGCTCTGCAGCCAGGATGGAGCAAGCAAGATGACAAAATCCAAGAAGAGCCAGGAAATGTCAGCAGGAAGTTGTGGCAGGTGACCACTCCCTCATCTGTTTTCCTGATTGTGTTTTGAAGAGAGATGTATTTATGGAGTTAACAGAAGTGAGTATACAGAAAGCCTCACCTATCTCAAACATTATTTCTGTTTAATCTCTGCCAAACTGTTTTCCTTAATTCTTGTGCTAGACTGGTGGTAGGAAGATGGAAATGGGTGCCTCAGGTGGCCTCAGAGAGGATATCCAGTGTGAGAATCTAGCTAATGGGACTGATGGTATCTACATTCAAAAACCCCAGGTAGAGGACATAATTTGTTATATTCTCCATTTAATCAGATTCCTGTGCACATTATGTTCTCCAAAGTCTAGTTAACCATTAGGTTATAGATATTCTTTTACATCTAGGATCATTATAATGATCCTTATATATTTAACATTTTTGGATACCCAGTGTACTTTAATTTCACTTTTAATCTTTTTTTCTTTTTTTTTTTTTTTTTATTAAATCAAGCAATCAGAGGAACCTGGCTAGCTTTAGACACCTTGGTTATAGTTTTTGAACTAAGTCTTTGACAGTTCTTTCTGCTGATTTACAGGAGCTGACAGATGATTAAAGCTATGTGTGTCCAATCACCAAGAAGTTATTTCCCTTTCTACATTCCCTGATTGACATGAAAGGTGAGAAATGAAAAGTTCAAACAGAGAGTAGCAAATGAGATAATTTTAAATTTACCACTGTGAAGAGAAAGCAGCACTTTGCATTACCAAACAGACAAAAAATAGTGCCCCAAATGTCAGAATTCTGACACTGTGAGAATTTTTTATCCAATTATGGCTTTGACTTTCTTTTTGATAGCAGGAACTAAGATATTATTACGTTGTATCCCAAGTTCAACAAAATGCATTGCATTATATTTGTGTGTGTGTCCTTTGGAGACTTAAATGTGTTTTGATGCTATGCAAAATTCAGAAAATCAAGGGGAAGTAAAAAGAGGGAAGGGAAGGGAAGGGAAGGGAAGGGAAGGGAAGGGAAGGGCGTGGACTCTTGAGATAGCTGTAAAAATAATTCTAGTTTAAAAAGATGCCTAAAAGATGGATGATATAAAAACAGTAGAATAAAATCAGAAGTGGGTATACTTGCTCTTGTAACTTGTTGAGGGCGGCTGAAGCAGGAACTGCACTTTAAATCCTGGGAATGCATTAGACAGGAAGACAGACAGACTCCTTGCAGAAATGGAGACTGCTGTAGCCAGTCTCTTATTGCTGCAGGTATTCAGAAGTTCCACATGCACAGACTTCTGTTCTTTAATCCTTAGTGTTCCTGTGTTGCAAAATAATGTATTGTGTTTATGTGAGTCAATTTATTCCAGACTGACAACCTGTCACACAAATGCCTGCATCATGTATAGATATGGACAAATATGCACACAACTATGATGCTAATTTAGCTGCCTTTGGAAAGAGTACAGACACATACTTCTTGATTATGCCTCTCATGAGACACTAACTGAACAATATCCCTTCCCAGTCTCTATGCTGAAATTCTATTTTACTGTAAACTAAGCTTATTAAGTTTCCTCTTTTCATAGCTAAACTCAGCCAGCAGACAACAACTTCTGTTAAATTTGCACCACCGTTCTTGTTCAGAAAATCCTTAAACTCAGTATTTGAAATCATCATTGCCCAAGTACTTCATTGCCCATCATTGCCCAAGTACTTCTAATAATTTAGAGTGCAGCATAGTTGGTCTTCTCATCATGACAAAACAGGTAGCCAGTATTTTTAAGACGTTTAATTTTTTGGTGTTCCTGAAAGGATGTTTGCTGTATGTCAAATTCATTAAATTGTGACATAACTAATACTAGAACTTTGTGCCTTGTCTGCAGTATTATATGAATCTATTGGAATATAAGTTCTACTGGTCATCTGTGTCTGCAGAAATAATTCATGCCACTGTCACATTTATACACCAGCAATAAAAAACAAGGAACAAATCCTGATGAGTGAGATGCAAGCAAATTCCTTTTCTCTTTGTGTCTTAGAGCCTCAACAGGTATGCACAGCATCCACTCTTTTTTAGAAGTCTCTAGAGCAATCAGGATTCCATGAGATTACATTTCCTGCTTCAGTGAATATTTGGGAATTTATTGACCCGCTTCATCTCATTTGGGTTCATTTTAAGACTTGGAAGAATGAGTAAAAGAGAAAAGTAATTAGCAGGCTACACCCGAACTACAGAGTGTTGTAATTCTCAAGCAGGAAACTAGTGGCAAGTGACTAATGAGCCCTGTAGAGAGAGTTATGCTCTTTTATTACACATTCTCTGAAAACATTGGGCCAGCTTCCCACTACAGAGGGTCCACCGTGATGCAGGGAAGGGATTCAATGACACCTCACTTTCAATATGTCTCATAGTCTCAGAAATACATGGACAGTTTCCTGAGGGAGCCTGTAATGGTTAATGTTGTGTTCTAGGTGCAATTTTACTCCATGTTTTCAACCCTGAGAATAACTCTTGTCAATTAATTCCCCCGTGATTTTGGGTTCAGCTGAAAATGCTAATGTATTGGAATGCATTTGCTAGCAGAATAAGAAAGAACTTTTATACTTTATAGTTACAGATTTTTATTTCAGTCTCAATGTATTTTTATATTTCAAACTATTTGACTCTTTATCTTAAAAAAAATGTAATGAGATTAACCCAAATTTTTATCCCAGCTATTTTAATTTCCATGTACACTGTATGCAGTATAGGATTTGGTCATATCCCAGGCTCATAATTGCCTTACAGCAGGACCTTCTTTGAGAGTGCTATGGGATCTAACCTTGAAATACTTCCCTCGTAAGACAGTAATTTTTTAGCCAAAAGGTTAGCTGACCAAAGGTTAGCTACTTGGTCAGGCTTTCTCTTTTTTTAAGGGCAGTTTTATATCTGCAGAGCTCATGAATCCACCTCATTTTCCCCATAACCCAGTTGGTGTGGTGGAATTTGAGTACATTGCATCCTCCTTTCTGTAACAAGTTTGAAAACAGCCTTATGTCTCAATATTTAAGTGATTAAATTAATATTTCTTGCCTATTTTTAAAAAAGATTCAAATTATGAGGCTACAGAGATTTGTATGAAATTTCCTTTAGTATGTCAAATAATTCTTACTTCTAGCATTATCCATGAAAGACAAGAAATGGGAAACATAAGCTGTGTCCTCAGTGGGCAGATTGCCTCTGGCAGCTAAAACTGAAGGAATGGACTTCGTTACCCTACATCTCCAAAACAGCAATAGTTGCAAAAGTCACAATATTGCCTTAAGGTTATTTCTTATCTTACCAAATGCCTTGAGGGGACAGTCAATCTTTGTTCTCTCACACACATTGAAATACAGCTCACATTCATTTTTTAAGGGAAAGAGAGGTACGAATTTTTTGTATTTTTTAAATTATTTAGTTTTTTTTAGAGTAAATTGGAATAGCTGGTGTCTGGGTATTGACAGACACAGATGATGTCAAATATAATGGAAATATTTTATGCTTTTCTATGAACTGTGTGGTATAAAAAATTACAAAGTCAAAGCAATGATGAAATATATCTATATTTGTATTTTATTTTTATTTATATTATTTATATGAAAAGTGAATGCTCTGGCCTAAGTCAGAAGAGAACCAGGAGATGATGTGCTATCATTTCAACAGCATCTAAGATACCATAAGGGCTTTACAACGGAAAGCAAACCAAACCAGTGGCAATGTTTTGCAGTTTTATAGTCTACAGGTCAAAGTTTCCAAGCATCTTTTCTAAAATCATCCCAGTCCAAGACCACTGTCATGACTGAATGTCATGTTTGTATGGCAAATACAAAACTTGTCAGTGATCTGATATTTTGCATTACACATTTAGTCATTTTGATTTAATATCGGGGTCAAGGTGGAGAGAGACAGCTAGAGACAAGTAAAAAAGGTAGAAATGTGCAGTAGGAAGGACTTTCCACATTCAAGGATAGTCTAGTCAACAAGCTTCCTTAAAAGCTGAGCTTTTCATCTTAGGAAGAGAGAGGGGAGAAAATGCCTTTGAAGTCAGTACTATATCAGTTTCTGTATAGGTAAATGTCATTAGGAAAAAAGAATGCAATTGAGAGTCAACAGGAGGTTGTGAGCACGCTGGAAATGTTCCTGGATTATCTCTAGCTAGCTCTGAGAGAAGTGAGAAATCAAACAGTGAGCCAGACTGAAAAAATTAAAGGGTAATTTACCTTCTGAAAATGTGGAGAGAACAAGAAGTACAGAGAAAGCTGTTTTATTAGAAATTTCATCACTTCTCAAGATGATGTGTGCTGACTGTTGTGCCAACATGTGACCCAAGAAGGGAAAAGTAGCTAATGTATCCCATTGTCTGCTTGGGATGTAGCTCTTTCATCTCTTCAGACATCCAAAATTTTTTTTTCCAAGTAGTTTATTCCTGCTTCCTTTTGTGATCTGCTTGAATGAAGAAATATCTTCTGAGATGTAATTCAAGCTTTCAGAATGTTTTAAGTCCCAGTTCAGAAGGACCCAGGCATAAAAGATCTTCTTTTATAGCAGAAAGAACCTGCCACCTTGACAACTAAGGCATCCTTGTTCTTTCAGAGCTGGCAGGCCTGACAGGGGCCAAGGAGAAACCACCTTTCATAAAGGCTGTATCCTGCCTTTCAAAAGGCTGTGACTTCCACTGCGTGTGTGACTTCCACTCTGTCATGAAGTAATCATAAGGAATACTGCCTCCCACAGAAGTAACATCCTGCACCTAGAGGTAAGTGCTCCTGTCTTTCTGCTTCCCTTGGATTCACGTCTTTGTGAGTACAGGGGTGCAGATTGGGGTGAGCCTAGACTGAGATCCAAGGTGGGTGTGAGACACCGCAGATCATCAGGACTTTGCAAGTGGGAGAGGTGCTGCTCTGGAGCCAGTCTGCTCCACCTGGAGCTGGGTTGTACTGCTCCTGAGAGCACACCAGAAAGATCCCCTGTCTCCAGGGTGAACCTAGGGACAGGAAAAGGAAGAGCACATCATCAGAAATGTCGTTCTCCTATATATATCGCCAGTCTTTCTCATTTAATTTTCTAGTGAGTCCCATATTTCTAGCCCCACCTTTATTTACATTCTATCTTGCAAATCTGATCTTGGTCATGCGTAGAGCATGCAGGCACAAGTGAAAATTACTTTTTTTGATAAAGGCTGGAGCAAATCTGGAGGCATGCATAGCACTGTATGATTTATTTAATGTTTATCCAGATCACAGCGGTATTTATAGTGAGAGCCATTATGCAATTCTCAGTTAAACTAAAAGAGCTAGTGTGCCCTGATTTCAAGTAATGTCTGATTTCATTCACTATCCTGCTATAAGGAATGCCATCAGCATTTCTTTTGCATGGCTGTTTCTACCTAGGGTAACAGCCTTTATGAGTAAATACAAGTCCTAATCTTATAAAAAAAATCATTACCTGTTTGAAAAACATAATGAAGATGATCAGTAAGTTTCACAGGAGTTGACTGTTTCTGCTAATTGGCAATTCCTGGAAAAGAAAAACATTATAGTACCTGTGAATTGTATAAGCTGAACTATACTGATGGTTCAAGACTTTTATGCTCCTTTTAATCCTCTATTCTAAAAATATCCCTTCAACTAAGAAAACAAAAATCAGAAAGTTCCCCAAAAGACAGAAATGTTATTACTAAGAGCACGGCTTTTCCGACAAGTGCCAACTGACTTTGCCAATGATTATAGCTGCATACATAAAATATAAAAGCATCTTGCAAAGAGTGTGATGTTCAAATTCTGTTATGAATTTTAATCATAGAAAAATATGGTAGAAGACTGTGCAAAAATAGTTACTTCTATTTTCCTGTGTACATCAGCTTTGTGAATTTTGAGAGGCAGTGATTATGTCAACATCTAAGTGTAAATGCAACCAACTATGTTCTTCAGTTAATTCTGATTTACTTTGGTCATGAATATTGAAAATGAGTAATCCAATGCATCTACTGTGACAAAAACCCCAGGTTGACTACATATGTACCTAGCACTGAGGCAGGCAATTCTGCAGCAGATCCAGTCTTATTTTCAGTTTGGGGAATATGTTTGTTGCATACAAACTTGACTGCATATTTTATGACGTGGGAATCCCCTTGAATCAATTAGTTATTTTTTGTTTACATTTCCATTAGGTAAAGTTTTTTCCCAGTTTGGTGTTGCTTACCACAGTTACAGAGCCTATGCAAAATTTATGCTGCACATGTTTTCAGCAATGACAAATCTAACATATTCAGAGAGATTTTTCTCCACAAACCAAAATTATATTCTCATTTGATAAGCTGCTACTTCTTACTGAGTATTAGGTCCAAAAATACGCTCTTTCTGCCACCAGCATTTATGATGTTTTGAATGGAATATGTATTAACTATTAACTTACTTTGGTTTGTGTTGACTTGAGTTTAGAAAGGGTGCATGGGCTGCAAAAGGATATATTGCTTTTAATTACCTCTAGGAAAAGTGGTGAGGGAGGTAGCTGGGTAGAATGCCACAGAAGGACATAATCTTGCAAAAGAAATTACCTCTAGTGACATTGCACTAATAAGAATGTTTACCTGAAATTTTCACTCCTCTCTGAATCATTTAAAGAAAGGAAAACTCTACAATTTTAACTTTCTTCCTGTGACACAAACTTTACAAAATTTTTCAAACTGCAGTGAGACTTTTTTAATCTTTTATCCATTTGGAGGTGTAAATTTAATTCAAGTAGTGCAGATAACACAGGTTAGAAGGCAAAACCCTCAGATTTTGTATTTAATAAAATTAAAACAACATCTGACTCACTCATCTGATCACTCCTGACAAGGATCTTCAGAGACTTCAGAAAAAGGAATTGCTGGAAGGAAAGGAGATAAGAAACTGGATGGTGATGACTCAGGCACTACTGCTTGGACAACTGAAACTGGCAATAAATGCTGACCATGAATGAAGTCTACATGCACACACAAAAAATATCACATTTCAAGTACAGGCAAACAGCATCCACTTTATAGATACTTGTTATATATGATAGAAAAAACTTTGGTGAAAGAAAAATGAATGTAAAATGAAATAATAGTAGGGGTTTTATTTGTTTATTTGTTTTCACCCAAATTGTTTTCAGTCCAAGGAAGTACAGTAAGTGCTGGTGTGAACTATCACTCTTTGGGAGTGGTATAGTTTATATTTTCATTTATACAAATACTCTAGTGAATGGCTATGTGACAGTCTCATATATTATTGTTTCAATATTGATCAATATTGCAGAGGTTTAGGTGTACTGGAAGATTAAAAAATCATTCTAGCTTTGAATAGAATTGCCAGAATGAAACATTACCTTGACAAAGAAGTTCCAGATCCCTGGACTTGAATCTGGATTTCAGAGAAGCGTAAAGACCATACCAGCCATGTTCCATAAATCCCACCCTTTCAGTTTAATTAACTTTCATACTTTGTTCAGCTTCCAAGGCACTTAATCAGGTATGGCTTGAATATTGTACCTAGATTTTCCAAGATAAAATAAATATCTAGTTCTTCTTTTACTGTGATCTAAGATCTACTAGCACCTACTCAAACGGCAGCAGGATCATATCCCATAACAAATAATTCCCTGGCAGGGAGGGACGAAGACTAAAATTAAGTTTCAGTCCATAATGCTTTTACTCACTGGGCTTGGTCTGGTGGGGATGGAGTTAACTTTCTTTATAGCAATCACTGTGTTCCTGTGGTTTTAATTTGTGACTAAAATGCTGGTGTTCACACACTGATGTTGGAACTGTTGCTGAACAGGACTTGCACAGTGTCAAGGCTTTCTCTATTTTTCACTCTGCCCCCCACAACGAGGAGGCTGGGAGCAGCAGGCTGGGAGTGGACACCATCAGAACAGCTGCCCTGAGTTGACCAAGGGTTGTTCCATGCCATATAACATCATATACATAATTAAAAGTGGTGGGGCAGACTTTCCAAGGTGGATGCTGTCCAGAGACTGACTGAGCACTGGTCTGTTTCTGAGAGGAGATGAGTAATTGCCTTTGTATCAGTGGGGTTCTTTTTAGCCCTCCCTTCATTTATTAAACTGTTGTAATCTCAACCCACTTATCAATTGAGTTTTTCTCAGTTTTGCTCAGCCAGTTCTTCCCCCCACCCACTCCATGCTTCCTAAGATGGACTTTTGATCACATACCTTTGCTTTGTCAGTGACTGCATTGTTTTTCTGTATGACATGCTACAGTGCTGCACAATGCCAACTGTACTGAGAAAATGATTACTCATAACTTGCAAATTCGAGGTGGCTTCTCATTTTATGCTAGAAACATCAATGATAATGTCTGGGCAAAGGTTATAAGATTTTAGTTTTAGAATTTTATTTTCAAAGTGGTGCAAATACCTCCCCTAAATTCTGCCACTGACCATTTTCTGGTAACTAAACTTAGCCCAAGTACAAATACAGTCATTTGCTCAAATGCAAAAGTGCTTCAAAAAACTCATTCCATAGTCCATACCATAATATTCTTCGTAGTTTTCACTTGTACTCTACACTATTGTGCTTAAAA
This sequence comes from Promerops cafer, assembly GCA_013398275.1. NCBI lineage: Eukaryota > Metazoa > Chordata > Aves > Passeriformes > Nectariniidae > Promerops > Promerops cafer. Next base: position 292,460 of record VZSE01010647.1, on the reverse strand, counting down.
TTTGATGGGTGTTGTGGAAATATCCAAATCTATACAGGGCTTAAAAATCAACCAGCCTTTAGCACTTTATTTTCACATATTTTACATTGTTTCAGGCAAACAAAACAAAGTCACCTTCAATAATGTATGTTATATGTATCAGATACACTTACATTTCTAAAATCTTACAGTATATGCATACACCTACACATCAATTTCAAAATTACTGTTGAATCCATGCAACATTTTAAAAGGTGTGATAAAAAAACGTAGAAGCTCAAGGCATTTCTGTCCAAGTTGCTTTCCATTAAAGGTATTGTTTCATATCATTCATCTTCACCATGTTGTGTTTCCTTTGGGCTTCTATTACTATACCTGCTATGTCAGTCCCCTTGTAGCAATGACAGTGATTTATCAAGCACATTAAATCTGCAGAATCTCTAGCTAGAAAAGCTAGTTTTTCAAATATTAAATCTCAGATATGTCGCATTTAACCTGCCCTGAACTCCTGAAACAACTCTGTGCTCCTTTTAAATGAAATCAAATTTGATTTTATTAACAAACTTTTTGCCTCAGTGTAACATAAAACATCAGCTGCTGAAGTTAAATGTCTCACAGAAGCTTAAGAATTATTTACACAAGGAAAGCCAACTTCTCCCAAAGAGTCTTTCCCTCTTAAGCTTATCTTCCCCTTTACTCTCTGATATGTCACTGTCTCCTTCAATTTTCTCTCAACATAAAATTGCCTGGCTGTCTCCTAAGATGATTTCTGCTATTTGCCTCACTGGGCACAGTGTGCCAGGCTGTGCAGGCTAGCTTGTGTTACTTTGTCAAACCAATTCCTGATTTAGAACTATCTATTAGATCATCCTGAAGTCTTCCCTTTTTCTGTGAGCACTAATGTTGACACATCTAAGAGAGCACAGGGAGGAACATAAAAGACTACAAGAAGATGCTAAAGGAAAGATGAAAAGAGCAGAGCACATTTAGCTTTGTCAGATACAAATGAACAGATGTAAGATGACAGATACAAGTGTAAGGAGTTAGAAGAATTTTTCAGGTTGGTCAGAGGAAATAATCAACATTCACGGAATAACTGTATATGATGGATGTTTTTATAATGGTATATATAATGATGTCAAGTGTTTTCTAAACACACTAGTAGAGAAAATTTTATGTTTTGAAGGCCTTGAAAAGTAAGGTAGACATTTTAGGAGCGGGGGCGAGAGTGAATGACCAGCACCTATGCATCTCCTTCTACTGTTTGTTATGGGGAGTATCTGTCCTTCTGAAAGTCTTTTCTCTCTCCTAACCCTTTTTGTCTGCAATAGATTAAGTAAGAGCAATGAAGAGAAACACAACTAAACGACTATTGACTGAACTAGGTATACATAGAAGTGCATTTTCAGAGGAATAATTCACATTTTCTTTCACATACTGACAGATAGGTGTAAGAGATCCTCACTAGCTTCTTTATTTTAGAGTTGATAAGACTTCTTTTGGGGGAAGAGCTGATTTCTCCTTTGAAGGAAAGATATTAAAGTTTTAATAACCTATCTACCTTTTAAAATTATTATAACATTTTCCAGCAGTGGAATCTCTAAACTACAGAGAGTAGTATAAAAGCTTTGCGCTGCCTTGATACACATGGATGAGTTTCAGCATCTAGTAATAAAAGATGTATTTACTATATCTCTGATGTAGCTTTAAAACCTAAAGTCACTTTATCCTACTCATAAGTAATCTCACTCAGTGCCAAATCTCCATTTTATTTCAGTGAATTGAAAAACTCCTTTCACCTGCAATATAATAATACAGACCCAATAGATATAGCCTTTAGATAAGTTATCATCCATTCCTGTTAGGCATGGCTATCACTTTCAATGTAAGATTGTATGCCAGTGGGCAGAACAGCCAGCTGAGGAAGATGAATAATGTTCTCACCAGTGCCAGAGATTCGGTCCCTGTCTTCAGGGCTTACTGTTATTGATTTATAAAACAAAATATTTCGAACAAAAAATCCAGCCAGGAAGAGCCAGAAAATTTTCAGCTTCATCCCAAATGCTTCTGCCCTTCAGGCAGGGTTGATAAGGTGGAAATTCTGGCTGTTACCACCTTGCCTTAATAATTCTGCAACAGTTTCTATGTTACCCTCTCTGCATGTAGGGGATCAGGAAATTCTTTAATTTCTGTGTAATAATTTTCACAAGGGTGCAATTATTACTAATTTCATATGGAAAAAACCATATGATGAGATATGGAAGATATAGTCATGCTTTTAATCTTGCTTTATTTGTTGCTCATTTAAAAACACTGAAATGCTGTTTATAGGTATCTTGGGCAAATAGTGATAATATTCACCTGCTGGGTTTTTTCACTGTACCAGTTCAATATCTTGGGAACAGTCATGCAATTTTAGTTTTAAATCAATTCTCTGCAACTCTTCGATTACCATTGGAAGGTGGTGATGAAAAGCAAAATACTATTATTAACTCTTTCATGAACATATTTTCCCTGAACTCTGATATAAGTAGGGCCTGGATTGGAAGTGAAGGTGAGAAACCAGGCTAACTATTTTACAAGCTCCAGTGGAAATATACAGCATGGTACAACATCCCTGATTCGCTTGAATTTACCAATAATCCTATGCTTACTATTATTTTATAAATAGATAGCATTACATAAACACAGATTTTAGAGCATGCAGTTTCAGAAGTGTCCTGAAGAGCAGGAGGTTTCCACCTTCATTAACCTGCATCACCTTTGGGAGTAATGCTTGGGGTTTCAGGAAACTTAAAGGACATGGCAGTTTGCATGAAGATCTAATTCCATATTCTTTTCATTCCCTGAGTAAAGTTTGTTTGCTTAGATGAGAGCTGTACTCCCAGCTTCAGGACATCAGGACATCTAAGAATCAGAATGGCCCTTTCACCACTTCACTTTCTTGTGCAGTTCCAATTTCGTTGGGATAAATTAATGTCTTACTCAACATATAATTTATGTCTGTTTTTCTAATTCTCCCATTATACTAACCTATTAATGCATAACTATCCAGATTAATTGATTGTTTTTACACAAACCCAAAAAGAAAAATAAAATTGAGAGAAAATTAAACCATAAACATAATCTTTGTTATTATAGTTAATGAATTAAATCTTCCCATGAAGAGTGTCTTTTCTACCAGTATAATTCTCTCACGTTTGCAGTCTCTGCCACAAGCTTCATTTTAACTTGAGAAAGGAGCAGATCTGACTGACAGGAGCAGAAGTTTGGCTGAACCTTTCTTCTGATAACAAACCCCAAACCTCCTTGAACTCTGGCTCTACATATGATTTGATTGGGTCAGCCTGTCCCACTATCTCAAGTACAGCAATCAGACAGTTGTCAGCCAGGAAAAGGTTATGTAGCAAAAGCAATGTACATTTCATAGCACAGAGTAACTGCTAAAACTTCTCTACTTAAGTGGAAGCAGCAGGGAGTTTGGCAGTGAGAATGCAACAGCCACATACACTTTGTGCTCCCTGAAGAAAAGGTTCCTCAGGGTTGTGTGAGGACTGACATGAGTGGCTTTGAATATGAATATATTTCCTCATCTCCTGTGTATCAGTGAGAGGAAATGTCTTGATAAGAACGAACATTACTCTTTCATATTTTAAACTTGGCATATGCATAAGTTTTAATCCAATGTTGTGGTGGTAGAAAATGACAAAAAGTTGTTAATAAGGTCAGGTACAGAACTTGTGAATGAGTCTTCACCTATAAAGCAAGGTATTTTCTCAGAAGTATGTAACAAGATTTTAATCTCCAATACCAATGCCAAGTGCATAGCTGGACCATCTCCTTTGGACTAAGTCTGGAGTGAATTGGTTTGCAGTGAAGCCAGCAAAAAGTTGGCAAAGTAGCCATTAATTATATGGAAGGGACTCAAGCATCTTGTTGAATTGAGATAGGCACTATGATTTGGTGTCAAGAGACAGTCTGAGAATTTCTGTGAATTTTTGGCATTCTTTGTTAGACAAGTGTTCACCAGCCTTGTATGCACTTCAGAGAGAACTGTCTCTCATTTTTTTTTTTAATTGATTTTTTCTTCTTCATGCTGTAAGCATTTAGTTATTTTGTAACACCGCTTGATTTCATCCTCGCATTTTCATTTTTTTACTAAGAATCTTAATAAAAAATTTCAAAACAATGCGTCCCAAATTTGTCTTATAGAAACTCCACTAAAATCTCTTAGACAATAAACTCTCATCGTGTTTTGTGAGTTCTTCATCCATCTTGCAATTTCTCTGTTCCCTCTTCACCATAAATTATTTCTGTCAAGCCAAATTAATTTACTTATGGAAAAATCAAAAGCAGCTATTAAATTAGAGTGTCATGCTATTAATTTGTTAGAACTATTCTGTCTTCAGTTTTTAATTTGTATCCAGGTTTCATTATATTTTTCAAGCCTTTTTAAAGTTTTTCATAATTCTTCGTGAGGGGATACATGATGGGAAATCCCCAGGACATTTTTCCCTCTATTAGTATAGATTTTCTCTGCCTTTGCTTTTCTCTGTGACTGTGACTCAAATGAAAAGAAAGGGAGGGAGGGAGGGAGGGAGGGAGGAAGGAAGGAAGGAAGGAAGGAAGGAAGGAAGGAAGGAAGGATGGAAGGAAGGAAGGAAGGAAGGAAGGAAGGAAG